>JBCJKH010055768.1:0-53867 GCA_039877255.1 Loriculus beryllinus | reverse complement strand
GATTCATGTGCCAGGAATCACCAGCATTTCTGAGGAGCCAGAATTGCAAGGAATTGGGGAAGCTGAGCCCAGGGTGTCAGCCTGGGGAAAAGATCTGAGCTGTGCGGTATGGAAAATGCCACTGAGCAAAGGATGTACTTTGTTGTGTGGCAAGATCAGCAGGAGATGCTGCATGATGTACATGCAACTTCTTTAGCCCAGGACTGCATGACTCATAGCCTGACCCATTGGGGTGTCCAGAGGGATACCTTCTCCCATTTCTGCTGATAAACCACTTTTGACTGCTGCAGTGGGCAATGTAGTGCAAACACAGAAACTGTGAAAAAGTAGTCCGCAGGGACCTTTGCACTGAGGAGATGCACTGCCTTCCTGAGCCTCACACCATATACAACTTTCACGGCTTCAGGTCCATGCTTTTGTGGAGCAGCTCTTCTGTTCTGTGCTTACACAGCTACTCAGCAGCTCCAGGCACCAAGGTGATGCAAGGACTAAGAACTAAGCAACACTAATGCACTTTTCTGTCCAGTTTAGCTTCCCTGGGATCCAGCTCCTGAAAGAAACTGCTGCCTTCTCCACTCACTCTCCTAGAAGCCCATTTCAGAGAGCCACAGGCCTATGCTGGCCTCTCCTTTGTAAGTTAGCTGCCTGCCTCCATCAGGAGGTTCAGGGCTGAGCTTGTACAGCAGTGCTGGTCCCACTCATTCTAACAGGGACAACAGGGGAGAGGGGCCTCCTTAAGTTGTATTTTTTTAACAGTAGCAAGGGGAAATAAACCTTTTCTTTTGGTGAATACAGTGGGGAAAATGAGATGAATATGTATTACTTCTCCCCCTTTCCTGCCCCCATGCATTCCTGGTCTCAGCCAGATGAGTGAGAGCACAAGAATATAATATTAAGCTTTATTTCACTGTTGCTTTCTTTTAGATCTTTTTGGAGGGAGATGTTGCAGGTGGCCTTCTCAAACATGTTGACTGCATGTAAGGAGAAGTGGGAAAAGGCATGATTAGACCATCAAAAAGGAATCTATAGTCCTCTGGAGGGCTGGTATACTACAGCTGTAAATATTTCAGCCCTCTGACCAAGATGGAAACAGCAGTATGTGACCCAGACACCACAGTCCTGAATAGTCAAGGAAGACTTTATGAGTTAATACAGTCAAGCAACATGAGAAATGCACAGCATGCTGGCAGAAAAGGATTCTCGCCTCACAAACAGCAAGCAAAGGGACAGAGAAGAAATGATCACATTTATACCAGGTGCCAAGCTTCAGATTGTATGCCGTCACTTCCATCTACCCATGTATTGTGGAGATGCACCTGATGATACCAAATGTAATGACTGCTTGGCCTGTGCTCTTACTAAACATTTCAACCAGCCCTACAGAGCGCAGTGCACGTGCTGTAGGCATGTAACACTGCAAAACTGCTTAGTGCTGGCAAAGAGAGGGAACATCATGTCTTTTCCAGCTGTGACCCCTGCAAATCCATGGGAAACTTTTACTCTCAAACATCTCCATTAGTTTGCTACATGCTTTCTTTCTGGCTGGCTTGTATTTCTGTGTGCAGATAGGTTCAGTGGGGTTGCTTTAGCTACCCTCCATTTTGGTATCAAGCCACATATTTTCAGCCTTCTAGTATCTGCAATTAATATGAACAGAGGTTGAGCATGTATTTATGTGTGTTAAATGCCAAATTGGCATGTGTTGTCTTGGCTCAGCCGGAGCCTGGACACTTCCCTGCAAGGCATCCCTCCAGGCTGCAGGGATTACTTCCATTTCTAATAACTTTCCTTGAAAGCCTCCGTGGCACCTGTGCTCTGTCAACAGGGGAGCCTCGGGACCATGCCAAAATGGCTGCGAAGCAGGGAGTCAGTGCTGGCTTTCATCCACCCACACCACAAACATGTCTGTGCTGCGAAAGCAACGCACGCAGCCCATTGCAAAAGCCTTCCAGCACCATGGCCTCCTGTCCACCTTACTCCAGCTTCTGAGTCCCCATTGCCTTCCATCTACAAGGTGCTCTCACTATCAAGGCCAGAATAGCTCTGCCTGTGCTAGGATGGTGCCTAAGCACCCAAAACAGATCAGAAATTAGACTTATCTCTTTCTATCTCTCCCTTTCTCTTTCTCAGCCCTACTTCCTCTGGTGAAGTGCCTGAAGCTCTCCCAGACTGAACAGCTGTATAACAAGCCTTCTTCCCAAGGCTGCTATGTCTTGGATGCTTTTGGATCTGCTTCCTCAGTCCGTATTGCTCCTCACACATCATTTTGTGGCAGCAGACTCTCTGAACCCAGCACTCAAGCAGTAAGTGACAAAGGAGTTGATCACTAACAGATCTTTTCAGTATTCATATTTGTGAATGCGTACTTATGTTCAAGACTGGAAATCTTAAAATTATTTTCTTATTTCCTTTCATTTCTCCTATTCACTTCACGTTCCAGTTTTAGTTGTGTTTGCAACATTTTTTGGAACTTGCTAGGTCACATGAATGAATTATCGCTTTGCTTTTTCTGGGAAAATAATACTATAGAACAGTCACTCCAGCAAACACAAGTACTACTGGCAAAGAATATGTAGGTAGTTTAGATTTATATGGCTGTAACTGAAAGCAGAACTTGGCTATATTCTGCCTGAGTGTAATGAAAAGAGATAGTCACAATGGGCTTTTGTATGAACTTGGCTCCTAGAAATTATGGCAATAAAAATAGCAATGCCATCATTTGTTAATTCTAATTCTTTCAAAGTCAGATAGACAAGCTTATTCTTAAAGGGATGTGCTGAGCTGAAATGCCTAAACAGAAAGTAGTAGTTCTTTTACCAGCAGAATGGAGGCAACATCGAGTCCTTCAGGAATTTATATCATAGTCATCAGCATATGGTTTAACACTACATGTTCTTCTAGACAGAAACATTAAACGTTTTTCTTACAAAATCCTTGGTATATGGCTTTTTTTTTTTTTTTTTAATGTTTGCAGGGTTTCTGAAGCAAGCTCCTTGCTACAAAGATGAATTGCTTGTAAACGTAAAGAGGCATCATGTAGTGGTCTCCTGTGCACAGAAATGCCAACAGGCAGGCCGTGAGCCTTATATCTTAGCAAAATATGGCCAGTAGACCACAGCCAACAGGAATTAGAAGCAAGAAATTGTTATATGATTTTTTTTTTCTTTCTTATTGCAATTTTCCCATAGAACCTTGGGACTTTCCTCACAGCCTTGATCAGTACCCAAGCATTATCCATTTCCTTGCTGTCTTACAGATGGTAGTGGCACTGGTTTACTCCTTTCTGTCTATCTCCAAATAACATTATTTCAAATCCAAGCAGTTCCAAGCAGGTCCTGCAGTGCAGCCTGTCCATTAACAGATCTGAAAGGGAACAAGATATTTCCCTCAAATGCCATATGCAGCTGTTATATCTTGTTCCTTTCTTAAATGTATGTGCTTACATTCTAGTTATTTTAGGGCTGGTGACAAGTGTTATATTCACAAGCCTAAAGTTCAACACAAATTCCTTGTATCTTCATCATGAGGGAACCTGGACATGTTGCAGTTGCCCATGAATCTTTGTGGCTCATCCATCCCATGTGGGGATTCTTCTCTCACATCTTCTCCCAGGAGAAAGTTGTGCACACAAAGCCAACGTGTTTGGGGAATATTTTTCTGAAGACATGTATTTTTGCAGCCAGTTGTGCTCCACCACTGCATGCTGTGTATGCTGTTGGTTTGATCAGTTCCCTCCTCCCGCAGTTGCCTCCTCCCCTACAATTTCTGAATCCTCTGGCCACTTTCACATTTGATAAAGTGGGAGAGATATGAAAAGTAAGTTCCTATAAAGCAGTGAAAACCAGGGCCTGGCTAGAGGATGAAGAACCCAGTTAGTGTCCTGAGTGAGGGAAGGACTGTGAGCTGAAAGCAGCAATTATCTGTCCTGTTTCATTGCCAGCTGGCAAGGAACAAATGTATCCCAGAGAGCCAGTCAGCACTATATGGCTCAGAAAAGTCCATGGCACATGCTGCTTTTGGCTCCCCAGGATTTAGGGGACTGCTGGAGAAGAGATGAAGGTCTGTGAGGTGTTTCACAAAAATGCATGGAAACATGAGATCATGGGAAACAGTTACACTGGTTGTCATTATACGGATGAAATACAGAAATCCCATAGAAAAACAGGCTGTATCAATTCACATGATCAGGAAATAACTAGTTTTAGAATTTGCCTGCCTGTTGTTCACTGCAGAAAAGGTGGGTTATGGCAATGGGGGACAGAAAATTCTGAGATGCAGGATGTCCCTGGAGGATGCTGGAGAACAGTTTGTCCTCTGTACAGATGTACATGTTCACTGTTTGGCACTGTTTGGACCTCTGACTCTACAGCAGATACGAGACAACTAAAATTAGTTTAGCTCCATAAACTCACTTAAATTACCTTCTAGTCATGGTGAGCAGGGGACATGTCCTTAGACTGCTGCCACAGACAGAGTTTTGTTAAAGTTAATGAATATTCTCATACTTGTACATCATCACTGTATATAACTTCACTGTGATGCTGGAAAACACAGATTAACAAGGACAGTAGCAAGAAGAGCAGACCTGTTGGACCATTAAAGGTAATACCTTTGCAGCTTCCCATCTCTTTTTGTACGTGGTGGTCTAATCCCAGTAATTACACATTCTTCTGATATGCTTTGCATGCTTTTCCTCTTACATTTCCCCATACAAAGAGTGGCAATTGCAATGAAATGAGTGGAGAGTCAGGAGAGGAGGACAAGGTTACCAACAGGTATACTGTGACAGTGCTGCTTTCATCAAATTAAAAGAAATATTCCCCTAAAGCATATATGCTATGTTCAGGAACTCATGTTGCCCCACCATGGAGTTTTTCTGACTGATAATTAGTCAAAATCAAAGGTCTTTCCTTCTCTGCCTATGTTTCTACATGGAGAAGACACATTGGTAATGAAGATGACTGCCTGCACTGACTTTGCATGTGACCTTTCTCCAAAAACATCTCTTTTTCATCAGTTTCACATAAAATCCATCAAAATCCTCTTGTCCAGATAATTCTTGTGAGGCATCCTTAGATCTCCCAGCTGGATGACTAAAGCATTGGCCTATTCCCTGACCTTAGCATCCATTTTACTATTAAGCTTGCAAAAGCAAGCAATTCTTCAGACTGGCAGGCCAGGCAACAAACCCAAGCTTTGCGAAACCACACGCTATGCATGTGTTTTGTTTCTACTGAGATCACTGAAGTTGGCCAGCTGCTGACTCCTGGATTAATGACCAATACCTCCTCCCCTCAGGTGTCCCACTTAGCATTTCCCTGGAGAAACCAGGCAGCCATCAGACCTGCTGGGATCTGAATCCCAAACTACTTTGGACATTGACCTTTCCAACACTGCATGATTTTTTAAAAACAGTTACTGAAAGTTCAACTAATGATTTATTTATTTTTTAATTATTCAGTCCTTAGTAGGAAATAGGGATAGAGTCTGACAGCTCCTTGGTCCCAGAGCAGCTTATCAACATGTGCAGTAAACAGGGAAAAAAACATAAATATTACATTCTCCCTCATGATAAGGGATTTCAGAGTGAAGAATTGCTTCCCAGTAGCAAAATTCAGGGCAATGTCATGGAAATGGGTCACAGATTCCTGGAATGAAAAGTCCCTTCTAAGTCTTCCTTGGAGCAAGGGATTCTCTCCCATTCCTGCACAGCTCCCAGGCAGCACTATTTCAGCGTGGAAACTCAAGACTGCAGCCTAAAGGTATCTACATCAGCACCTGCATGAGTGTGTATTAAGAAAGGAGTGGAACCCGATTTTGTTTCTCATTTCAGAGAAACAGATTTTCTCAGAAAAACAACTGGTGTTTAAGTCTTCTGCCTCTGTAGAGATAAGGTATTTTTGCCTGCCTTGGGAAGAAGGGTATCTTGCAGGCTGAAGGAGCCATGCTCACCATGGCCCATGCTATCCCTGATCCTGCCAGGGGCTCTCTGCAACACCAGCTACTTTGCAAGTGGGAGCTCAGCAAGGCCCAGACCAACTCCACCAAATTCAGCCAAGCAGGAAAGAGGAGCTGCCACAGCCCATCCCACCGTGGGGCCCTCTGGGCAGGGGTCCTGCAGCTGACATAAGGAGGTGGGCGATGGACCACCTCTGGGAGAGAAATGATGCTCCCCCACCACTGCAGGAAGCTGCTCTGGTTCCCGGCTCTCTTTAGCATTCACAGTGATGATTTGGCATGCTCATGCTCTGTACATAAATCCTGATAAACTCCTAACCTCAAAAACATCCTGTAACTAGGGGTTCCCATGTCTAGCTGCCATATTGTGTGAAAAAGTGCTTCCCCTTATCACTATTACTTCTGCTCCTGCTGCTGAGTTTCACTGAATCTCTGCAATCTTGTTTTAAAGACAATGTGAATATTAATTCCTCCCTCTCTTATCTATCCTACCCACTCCCTTCATACATTTATCATGTCCACTCTTATTAATCTCCTCTTGCATGTAAATTCCTCCAACATTTTTCAATGCCCTCTTAAGGAACTTTTGCATGTGCTCAGCAGTATTGGAGTCAGTCACTACCTATTTGCCTCAAATAAGGACCAGCCACCAAAAAGATCAAAGTGGCTCTGCAGCCTATTGCTCAAAAATTAGGTCAGGCACCACTTCTTTTAATATGGCTACAGAAACAACTTAGAGGAAAGAGTTAGGACAGCATCATCTATCTCTTTTTGTATCACAATTGTATTATTACTATATTCTGTACAGAAGGGCATATGTTTTATTAATTTTCAAAAGCATAATTAGCTTGTTTAGTTTCTATTTAAAGAGCTCATGGCAAACTGTATAAAGGCTGAAATAACACAGGGGGGTTTACATGCTTTTAATCCCTTCCCTAAACAAATCCTCAGACTTGAATTTTTTACATTTTGAAGGCACTGGGATTCGTGGTTTGTTGTGTGATAGTCACTGTTAATGGTACCCATCACATTTTTGTGGTATCAGCATTGTCTGTTTTCCATAAGAGTGCCATCATAATTCAAAACAGCAGCTTCCAAGTATGTTTTGCATTTGCCCAAGGGAGATCACATCACATTCTTTTTACACTTCTGGTGGAACAGCGATAACCAAAGTATAATTTGCATGGCCCTTCAGTTTTTAATGTTTAATCAAAGTGTCCTGGCATTGTTTAAATACCTACTCATTCTACTTAATTTCAGCCTGACTGTTAAGTAACTGCAGCTGCCTTACAAAGAGACTGTATTTCAGCATTTTAATGGAAGAAGATGTATGCCTGCATCACAGCTTGAGTTTGCACAGCTACCTGGTCTGTTCCACTGTAACACTTCCCAAAAGTTCCCCTGCAAGAAAGAAAGTAAGGAATCTAAGGAAATTATCATTATCTTACTGATCTTTTCATTATGAAAGTGAGAGTCTTCTTGTCTTCTCTTCTTCCTTCACTCCTTTCAGTCCCTTCCCAGCATAAACTTCCACTACAGAGATGTGACATAGGGAAGAAGAGAAGAACCTCAATATATGTTTAAGTTTCAATTGCAATGAGTCAGTTTAATTTAATGATGATATGGAAAAATAAATAATTACAGCTTTTTGTAGGATGTAAAATGTTAGCTCTGCAATGAGGACCAGTGAAGAAGAACCCCTAAATGTCTTAGCTATCCTCTCAAAAGTATCCTTCTCTTTAAAATAATGGTCCTTCTGAATTCCTGTTATAGGAGAATTTGCATTCCCAGAAACCACACCAGGACTAAAGCTATTGATCAGAAAGTTTTTAGGCAAAGTTGTCACCTTGAAATTCTTGTTTCCATCAGGGTCAGTGCTGAGACTAAAAGCAGTCGCAGACCTTATTTTGCTGATCCACATTCTGTAGCCCAAGGGAGTTCATTTTTATTGTTTCTCTAAAATAAAAAAAGCACAATTAAAAATAATAATATATGAAAACACAAGCAAAGAGGAAATGATTAAGCATTAAACTCAGAACAATGGGATGGGTCAGAAACGACGCGCCAGGCTAAACCAGAATTGCAGTCTCGGCTCCAGCCTTTCAAGGGCTTCTGCATGTGCTTAGGTCCATTTCCCCTGGCCTGATCCTGCACTGTTTATGTCATTAGAGTCCCAAGTTCAGTGAGAGCCAAAGCAAGCCCTAATGAAACCATCTTGCACAGGCATGTCTGTAACTTGAGGACCATAAAAGAGCCTCTGAAGTCATGCTAGTGTCCTGCCGAGGGAGAATTTAGTTTCTCTGTGGGCTTGGTGACAACCTGGGGGCTGACCTTCCAGAAAGGGGCTGTCTGAGGTGAGGGTGTCATGGTTTCTCTCCGAGATCAAAAAAGAGCTATTGTTCCAGCAGAGCATCAGGAAGCAACATAAAATGATAGGTCTGGAATCTTCATGTATCATGGTGTCTCTGGATATTTTTCTTTAAGGTGAGACTTGCTGCACACTGGAGTGGATTGTTCTTTGGTTTTGCCAACAGCCATGTTACATGCCATTCTAGGAGCTGTCCTTATTCTTACAGTTTCAAGAAGGCATTAGGTCAAATTGCAATCAACTCATTCAGGCTAAACCGCACGTCAAACCAAAACAGCCCCACAGAGGTATAGAGGAATGCCTGTGGCTGAGTTTATACCAAACTAGGCTTAAATTATCCCAAACTATTAAGTAATCTGACAGTGGCTTCTGAAGCAGACTCAGAGAAATCTGGCTGCAGAAGCTATCAGCTAACTGAAAAATGTGTTGTCCTCAGCTGCAGCCTGGGAATCGGAAACATCAGTTATAAAGTAGGCAAAAAAATAAATACAGGACTGATGTGTTGACCACTGTAGGCAAATGAAGGGAGCCAGGGGAACAGAGAGAACTGTAAGCCCTTGTTCAGATGCTGTGACACAGCTGACCTTGGGGCTGGTTGGGACAGAGATCTGCTATGGGCCATCCCATCAGTAATAGGAAGTAGAAGAAGCTTTTACGAGCACTTGTACAAGACATTCAAACAATGAGATATGGTGGAAAGGGAAGATTTTAGTTATCCAAAACTGTGTGGAAAAACAATAGGGCAACTAAAGTCTCTCAAGTAGATAAACAAGTTTTTTTGCAGGAGTAGAAGAGGGAGCAGATCCTAAAAGACGACTATGATAAAAACATTAAAGCAATCTACCTCTACACAGAAGAGCAACAGAGTGTTCTCATACCTCATATACAGTGGCATAAGTAGCTTTCTGAGGACTTCAGAAAGTGGATACTACAGAAAGGAGTAACACACGCATAGGTAAGGCTAAGCGCAAGGGAATAAAACAAACAATAGGGTACAGAAGCAGAGCTGCTACAGCTCAGGAGGCATTTCAACTAGGAAAGGACATAAACGGGAACTGGGAAAAGTTCTATAAATACATTTTAATTAGAGGAAGAAAAAGGAAAGTCTTGATATATTACTAAACAGGGAAATAGAGGAAATAACAAATGTTGTAGAGAAGCCTGGCGTGTGTCTTGATCCAGCCCTTATTAAAAAACAAGCTTTTTGTGACCCACTGATTAACTAAATTATTTTTAAATTTAGGTAGAACTGCAGACCAAAACAGGAAAAGACCACGTTAAAGAATACTTGGGTGAGCCAACTGTATACAAATCAGCAGGGCCTCATAAAATTCACCTGAACTTATTCAAGAAATAAGATGAAGTAATCTGTGAATAGCTAACAATTATTATAAAGCAATTATTGTAAAGGAGTCATACAGAACAGGATGAGCCCTAGAGCACAGGAGAAGGGTGACTATAATGCTGATCTTTAAAAGGGAATAATGAGGCCCCAGGAAGCTATAAACCACTCACCCTGGTTTCCAAAATATCTGGAATAAGTTATTAAACAATCAGTTTTTAAATACCCAGAAGATGGTATGTTGATAAAAAACAGTCCACCTGAGTTTGTCAAGAATAGGTCATGTCAGATCAATTTAATTTCCCTTTTTAACAGACTAGCTGTCTTAGTGAATGAAGAAGAACAAGTGGGTGTGATTTATCTTAGCCTTCCGTTATGGTCACATTAGGTATGGGCTAAAATGTAATCACAACAGGACGGGTGCGCAACTGGGTGAACTTCACTCCAAAAAAACACAGTTATCAATTGTTCCTATCAAAAAGGAAGTTGTTCAAGTGGGATTCCTCTGGGATCTTCTCTGGGCCTGTTTCCATTCTTTTCACTAATGATGCAGATGATGAAATCTG
Source organism: Loriculus beryllinus (assembly GCA_039877255.1). Lineage (NCBI taxonomy): Eukaryota > Metazoa > Chordata > Aves > Psittaciformes > Psittacidae > Loriculus > Loriculus beryllinus. Next base: position 43,633 of record JBCJKH010055768.1, on the reverse strand, counting down.
TGGTTGCCATTAAACTTGGAGAGGTTACAAGAGAATCAAAGTCAGAGCATTCGTACAGAAACGATCTGGAAAGATGGTCCACAGCCAACCTGATTAAGTAACCGCTGGGATAAAGTGCTACTTTCAGAAAAGAGAAATCAAATTCCCAACTATAAAGCTGGAAGAAATTTGTAAGCAGTGGGGTGGCAGAAGAAGGTCAGAGGGATGTAGCAAATGACAGGCTGGATTTGTGTTGACAGTGCAATGTCCTGGCAAAAAATCTGAATACCTGAGTTGTACATATGAAAGCACCACACATAAGACAAAGGTAGCAATTATTCTGCTCTGTACTTTGGTGTGTAGATCTCAGTTGAAAGGTTTTATCAAGTTTTGGGCATTGTACTTTAATAAAGATACAGATATACTGAAGATCAACCAGTATGATCAAAGATTTGTAAAATAAAGCAGTGAGGTAGAAAGAATTGCATTTGTTTAGTCTAGAGAAGATTGTTTAGTTTTAGAACACGAAGGCAAAGCAAGACTCTTGTTCCTAAATGCACACAAAACTCTAATAAAGGAGGCAGAAAGCAATTGCTCTGGTTGGAAGAAAGGACAAGAAAAGATCAGCTAAACATGCAGCAAAAGGCTGCTTAGGCTGGAGCCTGGGGAAAGCTTTCTATCTGTCAATACAGAGGAGCAGAAGGTTGTCCAATCTCTTTCAGTGGAGAGGCTTAGGTACGGATTAAGTAAGTGCTTTCTAAAAAGGGAGAAAATACACTAGTTTGAGCCCCAAGAGACCTGTCTCTCTCTCTGGAGGTACCTTTCTGCTTGAGGTCCCTGCACCTTTGAGGTTTAGTAGCTAAGGATGCATGTATATAATGTTTGATATTATAATGCAGTAACTCTGTAACTGCTTTAATAGCAGTGATTTTACATATAGTAATGATCAGACTAAACAGCCATGCTCACCCTTGACAAATATTCCTGGCTATAAGATTTCTTCTGCTGTTGGGGAGGTAAGACAGATACAATAAAATAAATTAATGCCCACTGATTTTCTTACATTAGCACAAGGGGGTCTTGGCAGCAAAAACCCCCGGTGCTGGTTACTGTATAAACACCAAGTGTATGTCCGTTTTTATAGCTGCAGGTACACAGTGTGTCAGTGTGCCAAATCCATATTAAGGCAAAGCCCAGCTACACTGCTGCCTCCATTTTTCACAAACGCAATGAGAGGGATTGGGCTGCATCCTGGCTGGGATTCACAGCATGCTCTGCTAGGCCTCCAGTCTGCACCGTTAGGAGCACAGAGAGACTCAGCTGAAGCACTGGCAGGTCAGTGCAGGCAGACCCAGGCACCCAAGCAACCCTTACCTTCAAGGGCTTATCTGAGCAAGAGCAGGGAGGGAAACAGAGTCCATGGGAAGGAACAGTGTGGCCATGGTCACATCTGGGTCCAGTGCAGATACTTGTCCTGCTACAGCCTCTCACATTGCCATTGCTCCTTTGATCCTCTAAGAGGAACTGCGACCTCCTGAGACCCTAACTCTCCCAGCAGCTGTGTTGCTCAGCTCCTACTGCTTGGAAAGGGCTCAGTGTTCTCCAGACGTCCTTTATACTTTACAGGATGGCACCTTTCATGCCCAATTGCACACAGGAGGGTCCAGAAATGAATACCACCTTCCATGCATTATAAAATAAAGGAGGGAGCAAGGCCCTGCCAGAATCATCCACTTTCAAGAATACACACCGTTAACACACAGCCAGGCATAATTTAACTGCAGCATTTGTTATTCCCCATGTTAGAAAAAAAATGATCAAAAAACAGGATAAATTAAATAAATTAATTGAAAAGGATTCCCCCCTCTCTTTTTTTAATATGCTTTTATGTATCTTTTAAACATTTAAAAACTAACATGTTTAGGGTTTTTTATTTCAAAATTTAAGAGCTGGAATTTTGCTGCTTAACTTATTTCAGTGCCACCTTTTGTTTTCTTAACTGCTTGGGTCTAGCACATCTGGTGAACAAGAAACATTCTGTGGGGGCCCAGCTACTTCCTGTGAGGCGACGATGTGTTTTGTCGTATCACTGCAAGTGACACTGAGTTAAGGTACTCAGGCTGTTTTCCTGTCTTGAATGATGTAAATCAGTGCCAAAAACCAAGGGTGTCAGGAAACTAATGAAGAGGAGAAGTGGCAACAGTCATTAAAACAGATGCCTCCAGGTGATAGAGAAAGATAGTATTAGGGAAATGATGGAAATCTCTGCAAGGAATCAAATGAGAGAGTATCACCAGCGGATAAGTGAATTTTATAGTTAAATTAGAGCTGTTCTAATACAGACATAATTTTGAATTTCACAGTTAAAGCACAGTTCCGTTTTGCACTGAAAACAGGAATTCAGCTTCTTTGTTATGTTCGAAAAACACAGTATCCTCCTCAAATTGGCAGCACTTATCCCTCTGGGTATGAGATGAATGGTCTGGTAGTTTGTTAGTTTGTGATTTGCAATTAATTAGAAACTTGGTCCTTTAAGAAATCTGTTCCAATTGTTCCTTTGTTTGAAACATCTCAACAGTGAAATAACACAGACCACAAAAATGTTCCATCTAGTCAAATTTCATTGAAACTTTGCACACAGACAAGGGCTGAATAAACTAGTCACAGTTAAAAATCTTTGTAATTAATTGCAGACAGAGAACACTGTGACTTCAACAAAAGCTCATCCAATCATCTGGTTTCCTCTAGAGAGAATCTGCATATGCTAATCCCATTGGCTGTTAGGATTTGCATTCATTAGCCCCACTGATTTGGAGAGGTCTGAATGTATTAAGAAGACATTTGGCCAGTGCTTTAAAGTTTTTGCATGTTGATTTTGTGTATACAAGGCTCCCCTCAGCACTGCTGATCCAGTGTATGTTTAAGAAGCATTGCTGAAGAACCTGGGCAACAGAGCTCTTAATTCTGAATTAGTAGGATCTTTTGTCCCTTTAATGCAAGTATCATCCTCCGTTCCATCACTAGAGCAGCACACTAAATCATTGGTTTCAATCAATGGCCCACAAATCCCTAAGAGGCTTAAAAACCACAATTTCAAAGGGGTCCCTAAAAAGTAATAAAAAGTTAGCCTATTGCAGAAGGCTCAATTTTACCACACAGGAGTAGATGCTTCCTTCAGCAATTTCATAGTGGTCCACAAACTGCAAAGCAAAATGAATCAAAACAGTAGAAGATTTGCTTATGTGTCTTCATTATCTGTTTGGTGTAGCTCTGGTCATCTACATCAGCTATAAAATCCTGTCCCAGAGAGAGACAAAAAAGGCAAGAGTATTAAAAAATAGAGATGCAAGAGGCATATCAGCAGAAAGATAAAACAACAACAGCGAAATTCCCATTGGATTAGCAGAGAAGAAGAAATCTAGTAAGTTTCTTTCCCAGGAACTGTGGCTAACAACAGCTTCAGTAGAGGACAGAGGTGTCCTTGGAAGGACATGAAGGGTCTTAGCATGCAGAAGTCCCTGTGCTGTGTGTTAGTGAAGAGTTAATGAAACAGATGCCAAGGATAAGAAAGCTGCTGTGGCAAATCAGGGGAACAGCTCTTCACACCACAGGGGCATGCAAATCCAAGTTCCAGGGACTTGCTGGGGTTCTGGTAAGGAACTGAGAAAACAAAACAAAACATAACAAACCCAAACAAAAGACAAAGACTCTGCCTGAGACCAAAAATGGCTCATTTGGGTACTTTTATGCAAGCTTCTGGGCAGTCTTTCTGTAACTGATGCCAATCTACAAAGAAAATGTAGTTCTGAAACAAAATAATTCTTCTGTTTAGAAAAAGTGGAAAATAAACATTAGCGTTTAAAGAAACTCATATTTTTCCTTAAAGAAAACAATATTTTGGTGTTTATCCCAAATTCATAAATATCTCAGATTTCCCTGTGTTTGTACAGTGGGATGAGTTCATCTGCCAAAGAAAAAAAAAATAAGAATATCTCCCTAAATCTTAAAATAACTAACATCCAAAAATATCAAATCAAATCATCACTCAGACATGAACTGCATCCAAAGATTTAACAAAGGCCTAATACAGGAATGACCCAATGCCTGGGAAAGAGAGCAGTCATTGGAACAGGCAGGATGCCTGCTGATTGCAAGGCAGAAGCACCCGAACGGTATGACCCACAAAGGAGCAAAGCAGCCTGCATGGCGTGCAGACTCTGCTACGGTCACCAGCCAGGAGAGGAAATCAGAAGAAATAAAACACTAGGGAAATGCAGAGTTGCAGAACTCCTGTGACAGAGAGAAAACCCAGAGCCACTGAAGCCGGCAGGGGATGCAAACAGATTTCTTTGCATTATCTGTTAGGAAAACACTGCCCAGTAGAAAGCATGGGAGGAAGCTCTTGCCCCATGGCAGGAGGGAGGTGGACACAGAGGCTGCTCCATCATGTGGGGCTGGCAGAAGGTAATCCTTGAGTCTGTGAGATGTGGCTCTTCAACACAGTAGGAGTGGGACAGAAAAGAGGGGGCTCAAGAAGTCCCAAATGTCAGAAAGGCAGCATATGCAAGCAAGATGGTGTGAAGTGGTTGGGACATGAGGGGAAGATCTGCTCTGGGAAATGTCACCATCAGGAGAGTTAGATGGGTTGTCCTGCACATGAGTGCTGGGATGAACGTATGGGTTAAGAACCTCAGGAGCCCTGATTTTCTTCCAGTGCTTGAAATGTTTACTCTGGGGACTGGAGCAAAGATGTTTTGCTCCATGCTTGTTAGGAATTCCTCTGGATCTCCCATTCAAAAATAATAGGAGGTTACAAAAGAAAATGCATGAACGCTCTTTTTTGCTCTGAGGCAGAGATGGAGTAGGCTGATCAAGAGACACTGGTCAGTGTGAGGTGTTTGTCCTCTCAGGGTTTCCTCCCAGCACTTCCTCAGGCAAGGAGCCTGGCTCTCCCTCCTCTGACCAGACACCTCTCACATGACCTCCCCACTTTGAAGGACAAGATGACCAGAAAGGTTGTCCCTTTGGGAACATGAAGTTGCATCCAAAGTCTGGAGGTGTGATTTGGTTCCTGTGTGCATGGGTCTGGCAGCAATTCTGCACAGAATTCAAGGTTATAGTACTGAGCAAGGCACTGTAAGTGCTTGTAAACAAGACCACTCAAACCCAGGAGATTATAAAATAATGTAATAATATAAAGTAATCTCCTGGAAGCAAACCATGAGCTGATGTGACTCTGCCTTTGGGTCTGGCAGCTGGACCAGTGGTGAGGAATCACACAATAAAGTAGGTCACAGTTTTCCAGAAAACCTATTTTTTTTTTCTTTAAGCTTATGAGAAAATGATGATTTATGAAAATGGGCTTGAAGCAAGGCAGTTGTTCTGATAATAAAGCCTCAAAAGAGTACGGAGGCCTCTGTCATTACAGTAATGGGCCTCAGATAAGTGCTTCATCAAGAAGACTATACATCACTACTACTTACAATATGCTGAAAAGATGGGGCAAAGGGAGAATGAATGGCATCTGCTACAAAAATAAACTCCAAGCAGACATGGTGCTCAGTGCTTTTATATTTTATACTATAAAATCCTCCATTTTGGAATTCAGTTAAGCCAAACATGCATTTTTCACCTCCTCTCATCACCTCAGAGTGCTACTAAAATGGAAAGACCTCAGTGGAACCTATGAGTCAAGTCTTTCCCATTGGCAAGGCAGCTGCCCAGCCTCACAGGATCCCACAGCTGTCTCTCTGGAGCATGCCCGAGGTGCCCAGCAACTCCATGCAGTGGTGGAGCTCCTTCTACCGCCTGTATGAGCTGCAGAGAGAAGCAATTTCCTGCCTTGTTTAGAAGCAAGCATGATGCTGAGGAAAAGCAAACTCAGCTTTGCCTGGAACAGACAAAACAAAATTAAGTCTCCTGCCTCCTTTTATCCCCTCTGCCCATGCCCGTTGCAGTTGGACCATACTGCTGTGGAGGTCAGGATGTAACAAACTGCTGCAGAGCTTTGCTTTGTTCTGCTCAGGTTTTTTGTTAGATTTATGTAAAAGAAAACATAAAGCATAAAGCATAAAAACATAAAACATAAAACCATAAACACCTAGGATTGCTGTGTGTCTGATGCTCACTTTCCCCAGGAACCCCAGCAGGTGAAAACTGCTTTCAACTTAACCACTAAAAGCTGTTCAAACATGGAAGTGAAGGAAAAGCAGAAGTTGAACAGTGGGAAGGGTGTACTTGGGGAGGGCAGGCTGCTGGGGCACCCAGCTGGCGGGTAAGGGGTGACAACCCTGAGGAGTCCTCCAACCAGTCCTGGGAGACCAGAAGGATCTGGGAGAGGCAGTGTCCCCAGCCCTGCTCAAGGTGCTCAGGGAAAGTGCTCCTTGCTCTCGAGGCAACAATGATACGCTCAAATAAAGGAATAAAGACAAATGAAGCACGGGTTCAGGCTCTGAGCCAGACTGCTTCAGTGCTGCTTTTAATGTTTGTACTCATCTAGCAGCAAGGAAATGGGAAGGCTTGGAGTGACGGTCACAGTAGGTTCTCATTCCGTTATCAGGTAACATAAAGTAGGCATGGGTTCTCTAAGGGTACTAGGCTGCACACTTGGTTGTATGTACAACTGCTTCTGGCTTGTGGCTATTTAAAATGTTTCTTACAATTGCTCATCTTCACTAGCAGCAAATTTTTATTCATAATTTATGCAGCGCTTTTACAACTTTCACCCGAAATAAAATAAATATAACAGCTGGTGAGTCTGTAACTGAAAAGGGTGATAAAAAGAAGAATAAAGTATCTCTGAAATGAAATTTCCTTTCCAGCACTGAGGCCAACATAAAAGACAACAGAAAGTTTAATTTAAAACTTATTTATTGGTGAAATGTTATCAGAATTCCAATGAAGACAAATAAATCAACATGACACCGGGAAAAGCATCAGCTGATGAGGCTGAAAGCTACCAATATAACAATCCGCAGCAGGGGGAAGAGTTATACAAACTGGAGCACATCAGCAAAGCCAGAGTGAAATGCTCCCTTCACAGTTTTGTATTCCAAAATCAAATCATTTGAGGTCAAAATGCTGATGGGTGCAAATATTTGTTTCTTTCACAAGAAGCAAATACTGGATTTTTGACCGTGAAACACTTCCTTGGCCCCATGCATCTGTTTTCCCCCATTCTGTAAAAACACCAAGTTGCAAGCAAATGACGGGGAAAAGAGAAGTGACATTGTTGGGGTATGTTGACTGAACTTCACAAACACTAGGTTTATATGTTTCTCCTTACTAAGGTAAAGGAGATGGGAATTGGACTGCTCCTTGGTTACTCTAAATCAGAAGGCTGTGAATACTGTTTCATTTTTCTGGAAAGAAGGCCTGGATGAATGAGAAGCAAGAAACTAAAAAGGCTGACAAAAAACTTCTTTTGGCTTTAAGTTCACCTGGATACTGTCTCAAGAGAAGAAATGGACTTCTGGCTGAGGACTTTGCAGATATCCAGAGGCTGCACACAGAGACATTGCTTCCAGTGGTGTGATGGTGTGATTCCTCTTGCACCCAGGGAAACAGGATTTGTATGCTCTTGTAGATGCGCATACATATCTCCTCTTTGCTTGTAACATCTAGTGGGGTCCTGCATTTTGGGTGACTATTTTACATTACATGGTTTATACTTTGTGGGTGTCCAGTGGAAAAGAGACAGAGTGCCCAAGAAAATTATTTACTCAGTATTCCCTTTGCAACTGAAGGCATGAAATGCTGGACCTCTTTGAGGAGATCCCGCTGTCGCAATGTCTCCAGCCTATTCTTGAGAGAAGGTTTTAATTTTGTATGAGGCACAACCACTTAGTGAAGCATCCTGCAGCCTACATTTTGAAGGATGCACTTTATTTTAACAATAATGACCACAGAGTTATGAACAGTTCCAACTCAGTTCACGCACAAACACAATTGTATTCAATTGATGAATTCACTCCTGTGTGAACCAGAGCTCCAATTTGGCCATTTTCTTTCCTAATATGTAACAAATTATTCCTATTGACTGCACAGAGCATGCCAAAGTTTCCTATGCTCTGATTTATGTGAAATAATTAGCACAATATTGTCTGGGTTTGAGGTCACTCAGCTTTTTCTTTTAGCATCTACATTCATTCCCATTCTGTACCATTTAGCACAGAGGAAGCAGGATCCAGCCATAAAGGACAGCTCCACTGCTACAGAACATCTGCTTCATCCAGACTTTTTTTACATAGCTTCTCGACTTTCCAGAATGCACACACATCCCCCCCAAAACCAAACAACTAAACAACAACTAAACAAAAAAAAAAACAACCAACAAACCAAATATGTTAGTTTCAGAACAGCAGAAACACTGACAAAATTAAGAAGTCTATAGAACACATGACTTCCAATTAAAGTAGAAGGAAGTGCTTATTCGAAACACTAACTGAAATAAAGATACTGCATATATTTCTCTTGAAACACAACCTAATCAGTCCTAAGAGACAGTAACTTTCCGGGGCAGCTTTTCACCCAGAGTAAATCAGCAGCTCTCTGATTTACAATTCTGACTACAGCATTGCTGATTTCTGCCAGCTGAGCTATTTATGGAGCTAATTGGGCTTTTCAGAGAGGAAGTTGTCACTGATTTCTTAACAGGAGGGTGAAATGAGAAGGTTGCAAATTAGTTAGGGAGGGCATCCTTAGATTTTCTTGATGGTTTACCCTGTTATTCTGATGGAGTATCTTTTATCCAGGTAGGCTGCATTGCTATTGCTCTATTGTAAGAGTTTATTGTAATTTTTCAACAGCAAATAATATTCTAGGTTAAAAGAGTTAAGTGGGATGTTGTCTGCGAAACTTCCTCTTCCTGCGAAACTTCCTGGAAGCTCTATCCTTTCCTTGGTATGATGCATTCTGTCTGGTGGCCTTTAGGATCTTATAAAAAGCCCTGCTTGTGTAGCTATTGTAACAATAGGCATTGCTGTTTGTAAGAAGGAAAAACTAAGGAATGCCACAGTTAAAATTTTCGTTACAGGATAGTGCAGTGCTTATGGCAGGGAGATGAGCCCATCTGCTGCACAGAGCTAACCAGATCAGGCTGTGTTATTGGTGCCATTTCTACAGATAGATACTGCACCTTTTCAGTACAGATAGAAGTGTTGCAGCCGATGAGTAGAGACCTCTCCAGAACTGGGAGGCATAGTGTGGAGATGTAGCAGGGCAGTTTTCAGTCTAAAAGAGAAATGGAACCCATTAGAATGGGATCTACCTCATCAGGTGGTGCTGAGCATAGCTCGTGTGACTCCAAATGAATGAGTGAAAGAAGTCTTTTCTCCAAAGACATATTTCTGAAAGAATGCACTATCAGTAGCAAAAATAAGCCTGCGAAAAATTCTGTTTTTCTCCCCAGAAACAATAAATCTTAAAGCTAAGGGCTGTAATTTATCTAAATCTGTGGTTGGAATTTGGCTTATTTTATTAAATAAACTGCAACAATCACCTTTCACTTCAGTCCCAGCGTACCACCCTGTTGGAACAAAAGTCTGACCAAAGCAATCTTTTGTCTGCTCCTTTTATAAACATGGTTTTGTATCAAAGTGGAAAGGAAAAAAATGTGCAAGATAAGCTAATGCCACACAGTGCTGCAAGCACTGAGCTTGAGCAGTTGCTAGCAGCTGAAGTACATTGAAATAACAACATAAAATATTTCATTTCAAGGTGTCAGCTTCAAAACCTTTCCAATGTTATTGGGAGCAACATTTCCATCAATCCTTTCCAGTAAAATTACTATGAAGTTATAAATATAGTGTGGGCCTACTTATGGATCTGAGAAATGAGGTAAACTGAGGGAATATTTCTTTGAGTCTTCTGCAATTTTGCACATAAAACAGCCAAATGGTGATGTTGAGCTGAGATGAGCAGGTGTGAACCACAGACATTAAACACATGTTATTCACAGTCCATATCTATCCTCACCATCCTTGATTAAATTTTGCTCTTACCTCTGGAGTAATTTCCAGACTTCACTGACTGGTTGTTGCTTTCCAAATTCATTACAGTAGTGAAGTGTCTCTGGAGCGAGGAAAGGCTTTTCATCTCTTGTGATAGAAAATGTGGTGTAATTACAAGTGATTAAGGAAAGACATTCCCTAAGTGGGGCTGAGGACCTCTCATCCCACTTGAAGGCATTCATCCCCCAATTTTCACATCCTTTAGGACACCATTGCTACAAGGAAGATTGATGGATCACAGGACAGCTTTGCTGGCTGCTCACTCTACACTGGCTTTTTCCCAAGGAGGAGCAGGTGGCATTTTTTGATGTTACAATAATTCACAGTGAAAAAGAAGCCTGCAGATGGACCTGGCAAGCCACAAGTAAATTGCCTGCTAACAGATTCATGCTCTCCAAGCATCGCCTAGACTCATGATAAAGAGAACACAGGATCGGGTTGCAAAGCAGCTTCTTATCAGGTGATGTCTCCTACTGATATCACAGAAAGCCCCCAACTAATGAGACTTCAGCTAATTTGTCCTTGGTGTTTATACTTGTGATGAAGTTTAAATAGTGCATTCCTGGGGTGAACTGTTCTGCATGCCTTACACAGGCTGGACACATTGCAATGGGAAGAGAGCTCCCATCGTGTTTCCTTTCATAATGTGTAGCATGTTAGGGAACACATACAGGGGCATAGGTCTGTTTGAGTTTCAAGGTTTTCCATTGTACTTTCTGGAATAAACATATTTTATTTCAAACAAGAAATGAGTCTGAAGAGGATTTCAGCTCCAGATGCCCCTGGGGCAAAGATTAAACGCTAGGTCTCAGTGTCTTAGTCTGGGCTCTTCAACAGCCCAGATCAAAGTACCCCCAAACTGTGAAGCCATGAAGTTTGACCCAGGAATCTGATCTTCTATTTCTGCAACAGTGTAATTTCATTAACTGCCTGCAGTTCTTTTTTGTGAAAAAGCAAGTTAAAGGGGAACAAGGTCCTGGTTCTGAATGTTGTGGTTTGGGTATGCCTTTGTCTCCATCCTTTCTCTCACAGTTTCCTGTGACAGACCTCTGTGGCCACTCTGCCATCAGTGGGAAATTTACACATGTATCCAAGAGCAAGATTTGGCCTTAAGTCCTACAACCAGACTGGGAAAGAACAGTTCTTATAATGCTACTTTGATAGCAAATCTACATAAACACAAGTCTTAGATGAGGGACCAAAATTCTACTCTGCTTCCCAGACTCTCCTGCTACTCTGAAAACCAACAAAATATATGCATTGGCAGTGAGCTGCGCCAAGAACCTGGCTACTCTGCACTGCTTCCTATCATCTGAAGTCACAAATGGCCCTAACCATAACCCTTTAATGCTCTACGGATAATACCATGTAGTGCACTGGAGTAGTTCTTCTAACAGGAGAAGTGGGAAGGCACTAAAATGAACAAATGATAATTAATGCTAATGTAGTCTGTGTTGGAAGACAAGAGCAATCAGCTGCTGTCTTTCCGGACAGAAGGCAGAAAAATGTACTGTGCTCATCAAGTCCACCATGAATTGCTACAGTCCTCCAATATATGTGGCATAGGCAAGCACTGAAGACCATCTTTAATGATAAAAGGCCAAGAGATTACTTCCTTTGATGGCTTACTGTTCACCCATGACCAAGAAAAGCAAGCCTGACGTAAGTGAACTTGGTGTGAAGAAATTGATAATGTTGGCTCATACAGAGCACACAGTGGGAAGTTTCTGTGGCAGCTATGAAGATCCTGACACTGGAAGATGATGTCTGCTCAATGCAGTCTGCATGAACTAGTTGTGGCTACTTCTGCTGCCCTGCACCTTCATTGCATTCTGCCCCTGGGCTATTCTACCTATTTATATCTCCAGTATGGTAGTTTTCAGCTTAGCCAAGAGTTTAAGAAATGACAGGTGATTTGAGATTCTCAGTCACCAGACATCTTGCACCCATACATCTTAAATAGGCCCCTGTGTTAACTGCCTTCTTAAAATCAGGATAGCAGAAGATGTCTCAAGGCAAGTACACACAAGAAGTAATCCTTTTGGAGGAGCATAGTTAATCATGGCTCTTCGTTGTATTCTTTCAAACCACAAGCACGTTACTGCCTTTCTCACTTCACCTGGAGAGGCCAGGAAGGCACTCTCCTTCCCTCATGGAACAGGATGACCTGACCTTCCCAGATTGCTATTACACACATTACCCAGTTTCTATGTGTAATTAGATTCTGCTTTTGCTGCAGCTTCAGCAAGCTGTGCTTCTGTAGAGCCCAGGGTTGTACCCTTCAGGAGCACACATGATGCTGATTTGTCAGTGTCACTGGTACCCCAACACCAACACCTTTCAGGTTAACTCCATGCATCCCTGGTGATTTACTGCATCAGCGGGTCTCAGAAGGCCAAGTAACTCCTTCTCCTGAGACTCTCTTAAGGTCATGAAGACAGAGCATCCCAGAAAACAGAAGGGGAATATTTTTCCTTTGGTTGTGAAATACTGCTAACACTGACCCAGCTCACCAGTACCTTGCAAGCACTAGGTTTAGGACTGTCCAGTGCCAGTGATATGGGAAAAGGTACCAAAGTGACAGAAAGCTTTTCCTCATCTGCAGGTAAAGACACTCTCAAACCTTGGCTATCTTGGGGGTGGGCATCGGAAAAGGGACCCCATGCATGGCACCATCCAACCACCAGGCTACCAGTTTCTAACTGGTCTCTTCAAAGCATCCCTATAACCTTGCTACTGGCCAGGGCCGTTGAGGACCCTGTGTTAATAGAGCTAAGCGGAGTTTTTTCCTCCCTTACAATGAAATCTATTCTAATTATAGTTCCCTCCACAGATTTTCTCTGGAGGGCAAGGAAAGGCTTTTGCTATGTGAGGTCAGGGCTGAAAAATTAGCTGGTGGGCCCTGGGCAGGTGGACTTGAACACCTGCTGTAGGAGGTTGTTGGAGAGCAGAGATGGCAGGAAAATTGATGACAGCCTTGCACCACACACCTGGAGGAGGCACCTAAGGATAAGCTTGTGTTTTGGGTTTTGATGCCTGCACAATGTGCAACAAATTTAGTACCAAGTTTCCAAGATGCATCAGTGGTGTGGAAGGAGGTGGCAGTCCCCAAACTCAATGGGAGGAATCATATCATCAGATGCACCTCTGTACAGCTCTGCACACTCAAAACTGCAGCAGGGCAGGTTCTTCAAGGGGTCTCCAGTGGACAGATGTAGCATTTTTCCATTCTATGCATTAATAAATGTTTCACTCAAAAATTTTCCTTTTTGTTTTAAAATTCTAATAGGAAATCCAGAGGTTAGTGCTACATTTTTACATTGACGTTTTGGTTTAAAACATTACAAAGAAACCAAATTTTAGATATTTTTTCTTACTGCTTTCCCTTTGGACAAATTTCTGCTTTGGGACATGCAGACTGGAGAAGAAGGTGAGAAATTAGAGGAGTCCCATAGTCTTACTCAATCAGTTGCAATTAATAGTGAGAAAATAAAACAGGAGGAAATGAATTCTGGAATAAAAAATACTTTGAATTTTTGAAAAAACAAGATATAAATCTAAATCTAGTCTGATGTATCTTTACACCAATGTCAATGTCAAGGTATTGCCAGCAGATTGGAAAAAATATTTGAGTAATTTTCTCAATGGATAGAAAAAGGTCGTTTTCCAGTTTTTGTTTTTACTTGGGTATTTATCAGCTCGGACGTATGGATTACTCTTCAAGCAAGGACAGGAGTCGCACATAACACTAACAGTTCTTACAGCAGCCCCAAGATGTCATTTTCAGCTGACAAGCCCAGCAGCTTCTGACAACATTTCAAAGCATTTTTACAGAAAATGTGTCTAAGCATGTGCTATCCTAGACCAAGGAAAATAGAAATTTTATATAAATGAACGGTACTGAGGGAAAAGTCCTAAAACATCTATAGCTTTTCTCCTTACATCGTCTATCACTCCCAGATCGGGAGCCAGTTGTGTGGTGGTTTTCTAGTGGTGAGAGCAGGATATTGGGTTTCAGGACTCTTGGGTTAAATTATCGAATCTACCATTGATTTGCAATGTGACCTTGGGAAAGTCATTTGAAGGGAAATATGTAATTACTGGTTTCGATTGGCCAGGCTCACTTACTGTCTATGTCTTTATAGCAATTGCTACTTTTTATTAGAATGATTAGGAGAGAGGGAGTCTCTCTTTTTGCAAACACTTTTTCGTGATTTAAAGGGTTTGAGGTTTTTTCATTCTCTCTCATAATATGCGGAACACCCAAACAATCCAACAGAGGAAAGTAATAATCTGGATTCTGCAAGTAGTTTTGCATATACTGCAAGCTATGTTCTTAAATACTCTATTTGAATCGCGTGTCACCAGTTAGTACAGTACTTAGTTGTATATGTACATAGTTGTGTGATCAGTGCTTAAAGAAACAGTCAAGGAAAAGCAAACTGTACCAATACATGACATGGTGAGGAATATTGCCCTACCTAATAATATAAATAGAGATTTTACAAAAAAAAAACAACAACAAAAAACCAAAAACAAACAACCGAAACACAGGGATTCGGGGTGAGAGAAATTAATTATGAAAGACACGTTTTTAGTAGATAATCTAGTCCAAAGTGAAGGGGGTAAGAAGAAATCATCTCCGGAATTTTTGTGAAAATATAAACTTTCCAATAGTTCTAAATAAAAACATTTTCTGGATGAGAAGAGCTACACATATCAAAGAACTTTGATACATTTATTTAACACTGTAGCAGTCTTTCAAAAATACGAAAATTCCCATTTTTTACACCTTGAAGTGTAAAACCTATGTTGAAAAGAGCAAAAGAAGGGTTGGGAGGTTTTCCAAGTATCCTCACACTTTCTGACTCATCTTTAGACTCTTTCAAAGTATTTCAAGATGGAAATTTTAATTGTGAATAGTGCTGAGGGGGAGGAATATTACTATTTCTAACAATATGATAAGAAGAAAATTTAAAGTTAAGGTAGCCCATAAGTTAGGATTTGTTTTATCTTTATTGTAGCCTAGTGGAATCATGTAAAATACAGTATAATACTTATGTGTCCTGCAGGATTATTTATTTTGAAGCTCAGCTATAGTTTATTAAGTGCTTAGAGATCATCTGATGAAAATGTAATAACTATGTCATCATCATCATCATCATTGTTATTATTGTGAATATCGCTATTTTTATTCCCCTGGTAAAATAAGAAATCAGTTTGTAAAGATTACAACAGCTGTAGGGAATGTGCCTCGATAACTTCTCCATGTTTTGTGCCATTGCCAAAAGAAGTTTATAAAACGCTGTTGGAGTAACCGTGCTCCTAGCTAACAAGCAGGAATTTACTTGGGCTGTCAATTGCTCACTCAGTATGACAAAACTAATGAGTACACACTGTACCATTTTTCATTTAAGGGATGCATAAAAGTCTTTATATAAATGCCCTGGGATTCACATTTTTAGCCTCAGACAAACATTTGTACTTTGTAGGGGTGTGCGAGGTGCAGTTATTATGGGCAACATGTGGACTGTTAAGGGTGACGTCTGGCAAATGACATAATGAAGAGATCCCCTGTCATGAAAAAACCAGCTCATGGTTTGTTGCTCACCGTAAACTAGGGCTGTGGGAGTGACCTAAGCCATGGCTGCCACAATAACTCCAGCTCACCAGGGACTTGATGGGGTTGTTTCATCTTGCTCAGTGTAGACGCCGTCCTTTGGAGTACATGTATTGAAGTAGTCTTGAAGGAATGAAGAGAGCACAAAGTTTTCCATTTGCCCATAAACTCTTCATGGTATAAGCATCACATTCTGGGCTTCTCACTGAAAATTGTTTCTGGAGTGTGTATCTGTCTGACAGTGCCCGAGAATATGAAGACGGAAAAGTGACCAGAATCTAAGGCAGTAATCTGAATCTTCACTTCCAACCTCTGCTTTGCCACAGTCTCACCATATGACCTTGATCAAGTTCCTTCATCACCTGATGCACCAATTGTTCAAATGTAACTGGAGGCTAAAAGCACTGCCTGGCTCCCCTTTCAAATAAGGATCAATGCAAGATACCTTGCGTGGAGTTCAAACTCTTTTGCTTAAAGAGTTTTCACCAGGTATCTGAATCAGAGGACAGCCCTGAAAAGGGACCAGTGGGATTTGTTCAGGTGAAGGAACGTTTAAATGCTGACAGATGGAAAATTCTTCTTTGTCTAAATTAGATGTCACAAACAACGGGAAAATTAAGTCAACTTCTCAGGATATGTCCCTGCACAGGAAATTAATTGGAGGGGTGTTTCCCTGATAAGAGCTTTCTCTGGGAAGAAACCGAGTCTGCCTTTTGTAAGGGACTCTGAAAAATAACTTCCAGAATCCAGATCTTGTCAAAATTATGTGAGAACATGAGACATTTTACTATCAAAATATTTTGGCTTCAGAAACTAGCAAATCTTACTAACTCACAATGAAAAGACACAGGGAAATGAAGTGATTGCTCACTGCCACAGCAGTCTGTGTCACTGAGAAAATCACTTCATTTAGCTCTGTTGTGAGACCTCACAAGCTCCTGGCACCTCGCCCTGTTCTCTGACCACTGCCTCCTGCTAGAAGACTTGCTGCTCATCGGCCAGCTGAGAGGTGCTTGCTGGAGAATTCCTCTTTTACACCTAAATATCTCCTGCTAAAATTATGCCCCACTGGCTCCATAAAATTTTTACTGGGGACATAGGTTAGGCACTTGAATATCAGCTCCTGAGTTCAGTTGCAGACAGGACTCAGAAGGGAGTGCGGTGACCATCCTGGCATCACACTTCAGCAGGCATGAAGGAGCTCAGCAGGGGTGATGCCAGTCCTCACAGCTCTGTTTGTCATCCTGAGAGAGCATTAGCTTGTATCTGGTTGAGCTTACCAGCGATGTGGCCTGCCCGACCAGCATTGCCTCATAAATAATTTACACATTTCAGAGGTTTTTTTGACCCTTTGACACAGTTTTGCTGTTTTAAAATGGGAGGTTTCTTAATTTGTTTTTAGCATTTGAAAGTTTTCTTTATTAACTGAAGCTTGAAGCTATAGCTACTCCCAAATCCTTCTGTTTAAAATAGCATAGCCAGATGTTTTCTTCTGAAGTCTTGTTTTAAAAAGTCTCAGTGGGCTTTCCATGACAAAATTGCTTCCAGCAAGTACCTTGTAACACACAAGCTCTGCCGGAATGGAGAGTGCACCAGCCTGATGCCCCCACCTTGGGCCAGCACCCTTCACCAGACCTAGGGAAGTGGCTCAAGGGTGAGGACTGTGACTGCATTTGACACCTCCCTGTGCTGCTGTAGGTGTCATTACACAGGGACAGGCTTGCTGCAGGAGCTGGATGGTGTGAGAGGAGTGAGGTAGGGTTAGTGCAGCCCAGAGCAGGATGTATTCTCACACAGGTGACACCAGGGCAGCTGCAAATCCCACAGATCTAAATTTGCAAACTCTGAATTTCTGTCCCTAAGCCTTGAGAAACCCCAACTCCAGCTCACCTGCTGATACAGCTGCTGTTTCCAAGAGTTAATAGGCAACAGGAGAGGCTTTCTGAGGCTGCAACCTGCACGTTAGCCCAGAGATGCTCACCAAAATGCGTCCAAACAGGCCTAGTGCCCCAAGGAGCCAGGGTGGTGGCTCTCCTCATGCAGCCCCAGGACCAAGACCACCTCTGCGTGCCTGAAACGTGCTCAGTGCCCTTATTCATTCTGTGGTGCACGTGGGTGGGTCTCCCACTCAGGTCTGCTTCCAATCACCAAGCCGTGCTGAATAAAAGGCAGCTCACATCGGAGCCAGCACAGGTCAGGGGTGGCCAGGGCAGAGTGCATGAGAACTTCTCTCCATCCTGGGAAGCTCTTTTAATAGAACAAATCTGGCTTCTCACAGCAAGCAGCTAGCCCATGGCAGAGGGGAGGGGGCAAAAGCAGAGGCTTCTCCAACAGCTGTCAGCCTGCTTTTATAGCAGCAGCTATTAAAGCTGAATAATAGGAACCATCCTCCCATGTGGCACCCTGTGCTCTCTGACAGGTTGGAGCTGAGGCAAGCAAGCCAAGTGAACTGTCCAGCTTTCCACAGCCAGGGAAAGAGGTTTGTATCATGAGGTGCCATAGTTTTGCTCCGTATGAGACAAAGGCAGCCCTTCTCTGGCACTCTCTGTGAAGCTATGATAGTACTAAGAGCCTACAAGATTTATGTGAGGGCAAATTCCAGGCCCAGATTTGCTCTGATCTGAGTTAAATCCCCAGCTCAATATTAAAAATCGGGTGGTCTGCAGAGTGAATCCTGCCCAGCAGGATGTGAGCAAGCTCCAAGCCAAGTCCCCAAGCTCCAGTTCACAGGGTAAATCCCATGAAGCTGCTTCAGTTTGTGCAGAGCTGGGCAGGCACAGTTAAGGGGCTGCACCAGTGGATTGTTGCCTGTGCAGGGCAGGAGGCTGAGCAAGGGCCATGGATCCTCTATGAGAAGCGAAACCTAGCAAAAAGAATGTGACTGATCTTCAAAGCAAGCTGGTACTTAATGACTGTCTGTGCCACACTTCTTGCTTGCTTTCTGGAAGAGCAAGCTATGCTGGCTCAGGGACTCAGCCTGGAGGTGGATAATTTCTTATCAACCATTAGCTCTTAGGTGGTGCTTCTGACCCGTCAGAAACAAAAGATTAGGGCCCAGTAGGATTTTCTGACTCTTCAGAAGTTGGGGAGGAATCTAGCCCAAAGGGACTTGAGCAAAGTCACCTGCTGGTCTATGAACCACTGGAGCAGAACACAGATTTTCCAAGGCCCTATCAAGTGATGCAGCCTCTCGATTCAATTATGTTTTAATTTTGTTCCTAACCAAATATTCACCTGGGATCTCTTGAACCCAGTCAAGGCCACGGGTGAGTATTTGCTTGGACCAATCCTGAACAGGCAGCTGAGTCACTCCAAGCTACTTATGCTCCACCAGTGTAAAAGTTTAGCACTTTGACCTGGCCATCTAAATTAAGGGACAATAGGAAGCCCCATGGAA
Source organism: Loriculus beryllinus (assembly GCA_039877255.1). Lineage (NCBI taxonomy): Eukaryota > Metazoa > Chordata > Aves > Psittaciformes > Psittacidae > Loriculus > Loriculus beryllinus. The sequence goes on along the minus strand of JBCJKH010055768.1, from coordinate 24,627 downwards.
CTTTTCATCCCACCTCCAATGGCATGCTGGGTATGTGTGTCATCTGGCTATTGAGAGCACCAAGGCATTGAGATAGACTACTGCCATTTAGATGGCTAAATCTGGCGAAGTTCTGTCCAGCTCTAAAGGCTTTGCTACTGTTACTTAAAAAGGTTTTTTCTCATCAGTTGAAGCAGAATGATGAAGATCCTCTCCCCATCTGAGCCAGGCTTCTGCTGGCCATCTTGTTTTATCAAGGTCTGGGGAATTTTTCATTTTAGATATACAAGTATTTTGTAGCTTCTTAATCACAGCAGCTGGACTTTATCAGCAGGTCACCACAGTGAGGAGAGATAAGGAGGCTGCTTCTCTTGGCGCCTTAATAGAAATCTCGCAATCCCAGGTTGGCTTATACAGCCATTAAACACTCCCCTATTCAAAGTGGTTTTGACCTCAGCTCCTTTCCATCAGCTCTGTGGTTCAGAGGGTTCTTGTGCTAACAGAGGAAATGGGGCTTTTGCAGTGCTATCACAGATTGAAGTTTAGATGTACAGATACACCCTTAAAACCACTTTTATTGCTCTTCACATAAATTTAAAAGGTGGGACCTCATAAATTTGCTGTCACTTACTCCTGTGCCTACCCTTCTTGTACCACCTTGCAGCATGCAACCCATCTCCAGCAATGGTCTCCTTGTTCTAGCAGAGATGGACATTTAGGTCAGAGAAACATTTTAGGAATCCTCAGTGATTTAGGCAAATTGTTTCTATAAAAAGAAAGGAAATGCAAGCAGAAGAAAAAAGGAAAAAGGAAAAAGAAAAAAAAAACTAAAAAGAGAATAGGAAAGGGAAGGAGAAGGGGAAAAAGAAAAACAGAAAAAGGAAAAGGAAAATTAAACCCAGGAAAATTCCCATTTCCTCCAACTTCAAGACTTGAAATATCTTTCAAACAAAGACATTTCAAATGACATTTCATCCTCATTTGAAACTGTGGGTTTTTTTAGAAATGTGCTTATGAGAGGCAGTACTTCAAACTCAATGTATTAGCTTCTGACAATGCAAACAAGGTGTGACAATGCTGGATATTTTTAATGTTGTGCAGTTTGAGTCCCCAGAACGTTTCAGCAGTGCTTTTGCACAAAACACTTTATATCCTTGTGAGCTTTTTGTGTCTGACTGGGGATGTGAAAACCTCTGTCTCATCTCTATGTGGTGAGGAGAGGCAGTGAGGCAGGCCCTCCACCCATGCTGTCTGCTACCAGTACCGGTACCAGTGGGACTAGTCACTGCACCCCAATGTATCTGATGGGGAGAGATGCTGCAGTGCCTGAGGCCACAAACCTGCTCTCCTCTGCACTGCCAGCAGAGGGAAATCAGCCCAAGAAGAAAATCATGAGCCCATCTCAGTGAAACAAATATTCCAACTCCCACACCCATTTCAGCAGGAGACCTGCATGCAGGATCTCTGGTTTTAGTAAGAAACAGTTGGGCAGAAATTCCGTTGTAGTTTCACTCTTTTCTTTTCCTTTTTAGCAGCACATCTTCCAAGAGTCAATGTTCTATGCTCAGGGGTTAGACTCAGGGTGTTAGGAAAAAAAACTATCTGTAGCAGGAAAAACTGATTTTTCACTAAGAACAAATTTTAGAAGTAACTTAAGATCCTGTGTAAGACAAAAGAAAGTTACTGATGCCCCCACACACTCTTTCATGTCCTGAGGAAAATTAGAACAAACTCATATCAGATCCAAAGTGCAAAAGTTTGGGGCAAATGTTTTAAGGGCTTCCAATTTTCTGATCAAAAATAGTACACCTCCTAAAAAAGCACGTGCTTTCCTCAAAATATCAGTGTTCCCTTTCCCGCGGGAGCAGGCAGGGGGTCACAACCCAGCACTCAGCATCCAGGCTGAAAGCAGGGAGGCTGGGCAGAGCAGAGGCATCTCCAAGGGCCAGCTGCTTGGTTTCTGTAGGGCAGGAGAGCTGCTGGTCTGGGCAGCCACAGGGTGCCTGACTGTAAACATTCAGACAGCCTTTTGCCTTGCTCCTCCCTGTAGCCAAAGGGTAACGCAAAAGCAAGAGCAAGGCTTCATCTGCTGTGGTCCAAGTGTGATTGCAAAGATATGTGGAACAAAGAAAACTGCAGCATTATTGGTATTACTTCAGCTGACTAAAACACCGTTTTCTCTCTATGTATGATGTATAGCCTCCCCATATACACAGTCCTCTATAGAAAACACCATGGCTTGGAAAAGTTCATCTTGACTGCTGTCTGTCAAAACACTTCCTTACCCCATTAATAACAATTATGAGTATGTTTGCACAGCAGCTAACATTTGCAAAATGCTTTACCCATGAATACATATCCTAATTACTCACATAAAACTATTTCTTTAACCAAAATTAGCCCTGCTTGTTTGCCTGACCCGCTTCCAATCAGATCATGATTACAGAAAGCATAATGAATGCTTCTCACAGGCACACTTCATCCTGTGAATGGCTGGTAATTGTATTATTGCTGTGAGTTTCACTGCATATTTTGCATTTGCTTTCCAAAATCAAAGCACTTTTGACTGGACAAATAAATCATTGGTGTATCTCCGCTATGTCATGTTTTTCCCTAAGAAAAAGACACATAATTTTGAATTGAAAATTGACTTTCCATAACTATCATGCAGTCTTCAGGTACTATTCCTTTCTTGGTCAGCTTTCCTGACTGTAAACCCTTCTTTTCCCCCCAGCTACCCAATACAGTTCCAACCACAGATACACATACTTTATATATACTTACAACAGTCATGGGAAAAAAAAATGCAGAACGAAACTCATTATTGGGTAAAGGCCATAAGTGGCATTAGTTCACTTGCTGAAGTGAAATGCAATGCCAAGCAGCCCTGAAAATATTCCAGCCAAAGGGCATGAGCATTTGGTGAAGTAGAGCATTGCTGAGAGCTTAGGCTGAGACTTGTCCCAGCTCATGAAGCCAAGACTGAAATGGTGCCCTTAAAGTCTCTCGGGGGATCCCACTTGCACATGATACCCTAAAATCGTGCTCCTGCTGCTGATTCCACTTGCCAGCAGAGCACCAGGCACCAGCTGGGCAGGCTGCCTGCATTGCTCCTCTGTGGAGCAGGAGCTATAGAAACAGGACTTCAGCAAAGGGCACAGATCTGCGATTCCTCCAGAGGAGGGAGCTTTGAAGAGCTGCTTTCCACAGATTCTGAGCTTCTCTGTCTCCATAGATTAAAAATGGAGAAATGTGAAAGGGGAAAAGGGGAAAGGGAGACAAAGGAATACACCCAGATGGAAATATGACCTTCAGTGTTTTCAGACACTATTGGAAATCAGCTCATCTGAAGTCAACAGCAGGCAAAGTCAATGTTTAAAAGTCAACATATTTAGCAGGAAAAAGCCCACCGAGCTGTACGTGCAGCCCCTCTGCACACAAATCCCTGCAGCTGCCAGCTTTCTGTCACAGCAGGTTTCATCTTGGCTTGTGCACGTGAGGATGGCACTGCCAGTGAGGGAAGGAAGAAGGAGCAAAACACGATCATCCCTCAAAACCCCCTCTAGCAAGAAAAAGGAGCAACAAGTGTGCCACACTGTACCTGGAGGGGACCCAAGCCTGCCACCTCCTAAATGAAGTTGGACAGGACCGGGTTCGCTCCGTTGAGAGAGTAGTTCTCAAGGGAGAGCAGGCACAGGACAATGCCCATTGTTTAGCCGTTTAGTTGGGCTTGTACCATCTATTCTTCTGTTCCTCATGTACCAACCAGCAGGCACCCTGGGGAACACTGCCACAGCATGCCTGGCAGGACACGTGCAGAGTGGGGGCATGGAGCAGCCCCTCGGCACATCTCCAGCCTGGGAGGGCACGAGGGGACGAGGCAGCCGCAGCATGTGGGCGCTCATGCCCAGCCCTCCGGAAGAGAAGGAAACCGGCAGAGACAGGCAGCTAAGGGACAGGCAGGAGACAGGAACAAGGTCAGCACAAATGCAGGAACCCCGGTCTCAGCTGCAGACAAAGGTAATTCGACAAGAGGTTTTAAACTCCCGGGTGAGTAAGGGTTTTATTGGGAGAGCTCCCAGCGGGAAGTAAGCAGAGGCTCCAGGTCTGGCACCACTCAGGCCATCAAGGCTGGATATTGTCCGAATTTGCAGAGGGAGATCCCAAGCTCAGGCTTTGGGTGGCCAGGTGGAGCCAAGCCTTGGGAATTGATGACGCCGGCATCGGGATGTCTGGCACGTCCCAGAGTGATTTAGATGCTTGTCACCAGGAAAAAATAGACTTTGCTTGAACTGGGCAAATGTGCCTCTCATCTGGACACTCACTGCTAAAAACAGGCAGCTTTTAGAGCAGCAAGGGTTGGATTTACTGTAAAGCTGTGTCCTCCCTGCTCCCCATAATGGCAAACACCCACGGCTCTATGGGACCAGCACATGCAGTACTAGAGCAGCTGTACAGCTGTGCAGACCCTGGGGGCTGTGCCAGACAGCAGTGGGATTAAACCCCACTCCCCTACTGAGGATTAAGTCCATCATTTATCAGAAGTTAATTAACAGATTACAGAGAGGCTGAGAGTCTTTTTAGATAGATAGCAAACTGGTCTGCTTGGCCCAAAACCATGAAGCCGTTGGATTCGCTCTGGGCCCAGTGCTATTTCACAGAGTGGTGGGAAGTGCAGATAACCACCAAAACTTGACAATTGTTTCATTTTTCACAGATTTTCCCACCAGAAAACAGTATATGGGCTTGAAAGGTCTCCTCCTCTGAAAGGCCTAAAGTAGGACAGATGCAAAACTGTTGATACTGAGGTTTTACTGAAAACATGGTTTGCAATTAATAGAATTTTTTTGTGAAAATCATTTATTTTCTTTGGAAAACTTTGGCTTTTGGTCAAAAGCTAATAAATAACCAAAATAGAATGGAAAGTTTCCCTTCTTTTTCTTTTTTTCTTTTCTTTTCCAGCAGTAAAGATCTTTTCCATGTGGTTTGGTCCCTCCTGGGAGATGGAGCTGAACATCTTTGTGTTGCTCCAGCAGGGAGGCAGCTGTGGGGCAGCACGGCAGGCACAGGAGGTCACCAAAGGAAAAGCCAACAGAAAGGTCCTGGGGCACCAACATGACTCTGGGTGACATCAGAAAAAGGAACCAGCTGGGACACAGCCTGATATCTTTTGGGGACAATTCAAAATTAGCTCTGTAAAAGGGGGAGAAATGGTGTAAGTATCCATGACAAAGAATGAACCCCACTTTCCCTTCATTTTCTTAAGGGAAGGTAAAAAATTTCTGTAATTGTAACGTAATTATAGTAAGTGTGATGCCATCTCCTTTCCCTGCTTTGTCCAGACCGTCCACCTGAGGGGCTGGAGAGCCAAAGCCAATTGAAAACTTTGCCAACCAGACACTCAGTCTTCCAACACTCCTGTCCCTCCAGGCACATTTAGGTAGTGCTCCGTTGACATTCTAGCTTGCAAAAAAAGAGAACAAGCCAGCCTGGAAACAGACGTGCTCCAAACACCACAGAAAACCAAGATCTGGGCCCCATTAAAAGACAAGAGGAAATGTTGCCCTGATTTCAGCAGTGTTAGCACTCAGCACAGAATAAGCACAAACTCCACAGAAGCTACAAAGAATCGCAAGCAAAACTCAGCCTATCCCTAACTCTCATCCAGGATCCATCTCCTTATTACTATTTACTAACTGATTTGTTGCAGGGTTCCATCAAGGAAACAGCTGTAAAATCCAAGGTACAGCTCCCCCATGTGAAAGGGATGGTTTTCAGGCTCTGCAAACATCCAGTTTCTCACACTAGGAGGCTGGGCAGAAGAGCTGTGAGAGTGACTCCCAGTTGCCTTGAAGCCCTGGCCATGAAGCCCGAGTGCTCTGTGATGGTACACAGTTGCCTTGAAGCCCTGGCCATGATGCCCGATACCTGAGGTGGTACCCACAGGATCCACATGTGGGCCAGCCTGGTCCTGCAGCCCCCTCCTCTTCAGGTAAAGCTCCTGTGAAAAAGGAGCTTCTTTCGGAAAGGGTTTTCTTCTGCACTGATATCTGAGGAAGAAACCTGGCCCAGTACTGAAGGAGTACTTCTCATTTGAAATTATATTCTCCTTAAAGTGAGGATAAGACCCTTCCTGACCTCCAGTCTGCCCTTATCCCTCTCCTTTCCTCCTTGTTTTTTAATTCTCTTTCTTGAATGACACATTCCTATTTTCCGAAGCATTTGCCACTGCAAGACCATACAGCAAACACATTAGCTAAGATGCTGCTCCTGCAGACTTGGCATCATGCACAGGAGTGGTTTTTCAGTCTCTCCAGGCCATCCATTGTTTCTGCAGAGATGTGCAGGCTGAATCCTACATCCCCTAGTGATGATGGGCTTAAAGCATCCCTTGCTTCCAATAGCACCCAGCTTTGTCATGCACAGAGACACATCCTTGTAGGTCCAAGGACTCCGTTTGCAAGCACAGAGTGAAGCTGGCCAAGTACATACCATGCTAACAAACCACCAGAGCTGTGAGCTGCAGAAGTCAGCATTTAAAGGTTTCCCTACATACCAAAGCAACACTCTCAACCACGAGTTAGGCATGGGGCAATAAATGGAAAACGAGTTGCAGGGCACCAACAGGCTCATTCCTGAGACACAGTGAGACCTCTTGCTGCTTCCAGGAGACAATCCCAATATTTTGCAAAGCAAAAGGGCAAAGATTCAGGTAAAGAAGGTGACTTGACCTGATTGAACAAAACTGTCGGTTTGGAAGCGTTTGAAAAATAGGATGTGCTGAAATTTCAGTTGTTCCTCCTGTAAGGCAGAGCGCATATAGAATCATAGAATAGTTAGGGTTGCAGAATTCCATAAAATAAGTTTAATCCTCTTTTAGAGAAAAATGTAGGTTTGGAGTCCACAAACTGTGTTGCAAACTCATGTTAATTCTGTTGCTGTGGTCATTTAGGAGAGAGTACTGCGAAAGGCATTTAGATAAAATGAAGCACTCCAATTAATCCCTTTCTAAATAAGCTATTTGGGACTTTTGGTTCAAAATGGATTTACAGTTTTTATATGCCATTAGGAATTTCATGCCACAGTATTTTTATAATTGAAAAAGTATACTGTTGCACCAAGTCACTGCAGAAATGCTGTGGTTTACCCTCCCATGTCTTGTCTTTTATGTCTATTTTATGACTCTTTGAGAGACAAATTTGTGCTACTCCACACACAAACTCTTTTAACTGTTGAAACTCACTGTACCTTCATGGTCCTGCACTGTCTTCCTCTCAGAATGCTACTAGCAATGCTACAACTGCACCCATGACAGCTTGCTAACATGCTAGTTAAACCTGAGCAGCACTGGAGCTTAGTGCTAACAGGCAACCCAGCACAAAACAGGACCTGCTGGAAAACAAAATCTGTTTATTTTATACAGCCAAATTTTGGAAATGCTGTCCTAGTTTCCCCAGGCTATTCCTTAAAAAGAACAAAAAGGAGGGTGGAGGTAGAGCCAGGGAGAAGAATGTATCAGCTAAGGAGTAAACAGTTTGGAAGCCAAATATAATTGGCTGGTGAGTGCATATTGTGATTCACGAAGGGAAGGCTTTTTTTAAACTCCAGGAGCCACGGAGCAAGGACAGCCATGCAGTCATCTTCCTGTGCGAAACAAAAGCTCCGAGCCACTGAGGTGCAGCACCAGCGTGCCGGGACAATGGGGACACCGAGCATTACCTCAAGCCTGCAACATTCCACTTGGTGACTGGCTCGATGTTTCCACAGGCAGACTAGTGCTTTTAATATCAAGGTTCGGTAATTCAAGTCCCGTTCCCTTCCAGGGGCTCTGAGCACTACACATCATTCCTATTTGGGGAGCATAGCTTATCTAAGATCATTATTGCCTTTGCCTAATATAAACAGTGTTGCACTCCATACAAGGTCTGTGCATTGAAACTTTTCCTAAACCAAGGAAACCTGGACTAAATACCTCATTGTCTTGAGGACTTTATCACAGTGTTATGAAAGAAAACCAGTGTGTGACGGTTTTCCAGCAATATAGTTCTTTCAGTCCCAGGAAGGATAGTTTTGATTTGTGAATTTATTGCTCTCACAGTTAGGACTTCACAGTTCACCGAAGTAGCTGATATACTGTCAAGACTGATCTGGCATTCAGTCTGCAAGCACAGTCTGCTTGACATGAAAAGAAGAGAGGGGCTCTTTTTCATCCATTTTTTTTATATGTTTTAGCTTCTAAAGATCCCAGAGTTTAAGACTTCATCCTTTAAAGCAGAAAAAAAGAAGATTCAGCATCATCGATATGTTTCACACACTTGTCTCCAAACTGCCAAAGAGCTGCTGTCAGGGGAAATTAATTCCGTTCTTGCAAAAGTCAAACACTGTTTCTTGAATGAGAAATTACTCTTACAAAATGTTCTTTGCTTCTGTCTTTTATAAAAAGTCCTTCAAATTGACTGAATCTGAATGGAATGTTTTATTTCCTTCAAAACTTCCATCTTTCTTGTTTTACTTTGTGGCTTGCAGTTTTGGAATTGATGACATACAGCCTGAGCCGTAGCAGTGGAGAATTACAGAATTTCCCATGTCTCTGGTGGCACATATCCTGGTGCTAATTCACAGCTAAGCCCACTGCCTGCTTCTCTGTGCTGCCAAGGGGCAGAATAACAGGCAAGACAGGTCTCTCTCGTTTCTCTCCCACTCGCATCCCTCCCCTGTGCCTTCTTGATGTCTGAACCCAGACTTTTGTCCATGCATACAAGGGTGTGCAGATGCACGCTCACTGTCAGGCAGGAGCCCCTGAGCTCCAGCATGGTGGAGCAACGTGAGTACACATAAACCATTCCAGGCTGCATCTCCTTCCCACGCTGATAAATCAGTCTCCTTGCCCAGACTCTGTCCCAGGCACTTTCTTTGCAGCAGACAATGCAAGTGCTAAGCTCCTCTGGCAAAGGGACAGAGCTGACACAAGGGTATTAAGTACCATGGTTCTGGCATAACTTAGGAGAGTTTCTGAGCACCCCAGACCATGACTACAAGGCAGGAACCATGCTGATGCTGCAAAATCTCTCCTCAGGTCAGCAAGCAACCTCTGCCGACTGCTGAGAGGGGGAAATGGCAAATTAAACCTCTAGGTAAAAGACTTACAGGTTTTTGCCAAAAAAACACTGCACTCTGAAATGCCTAGGCCAGAAGCACACTTGTCTGATTCAGACCAGAAGTAATCCTCTGCAGATACAGCTGAAAGGATTCCTGAGCATCCTGCCCATCAGTCCATGCCACGATATATGCTAGGTATAGCTAACATTTTTGCATACTTGTCTATTGCCATGGCCTGTCTGACTCCATCAAGAGCAGTAACTCCAGCTCCACACTAGAGGGGCAAAGTGCAAACAGCCAAACATCCTGAACAGTGTCTGAGACGGGGGCAGCGAAATCCCACCCCGACAGGGCAAGCGGGGTCCATCTGTCAGGCTTCCATCAGCCAGGAATCCTGGCTGGCCATATTGGGTTTTAGCTGAAAGATGTATCTCAGCAGCATGGGAAAACACAAGGGCTCCCTGGAGCAGGTGGAAGCATTGAGCGGAAAGGCTCGGGAATGCCAGTCCTGCTGAGGATGGACTCGTGACACGAAACAACAAACAGGGTGTCTGACAAGCACAGCATAACACCGCAGGCATGTGCGAAGGAAGAATCACTCTAAACACAAGAATGGGACCAGATGAGTTGATTTCAATGGTTTATTGTAAGAAAGCTCCTTGGATTACGCAGATTAAAATCTTCATGGAAACAATCCTGGAGACTGTGTTGCTCAGCTTCCTGCACAAGGAACCACTTGGTCGTGACTATGTGGAATAGCAAATTTAGGAGAAGTGAGTTTATTAGTTTATTTCTACTATTACAAGTCTACAGAGCTCATGCATCTCTGTACTGATCTTCTCTTGCATTGGAAGAAGGTAAATCTCTTCTTCAGAGTCACCCACAAGTGAAGGAAAAGACTAGCAGTAAAGCAAGGGGTGGATGCTCAGGGGAGCATTTCCACTCAATCCCTGCAAAACAAAGCCCAGGATGATCAGACTGGAGAACGGAAATAGCCAAGCTCCTGTTTTAACTACCTCTGGGGCTGCACAATGAAACTGAATAACCTGAATTATTCGGCTGTGGATTCAGGGAAGAAGTTGAGGCTTCACAGCTAGTCCTGAAGACCATTTCTTCACCCTCGTGGTGCAGAAGTCAAATGAACGGTTGTGCTGAGGTTGCATGTGACAGCAGAAGTTCCTGTAGTGTGTGCTTGAATCTCTTCAGCAATATCCCTGACATCCTTCTTCGTAAGAGAAGCACTTAGCTGCCCACTGTGGTCTAGTTGAAGAAAAAGCTGTAATTTTTTGTGACTACAATGTGCCCAATAGGTCTAAACTTGCTGAATTCCACTGCAGATTTTGCCCTGTGCAAGGGCTGTAAGTTGATCAATGAGCACTACAAATAAAACCCCAATGCTTCATACTTAATGTTCCCTTCACAGCCCACAGCCCCTTCCAGTTCCTGTGACCTTCTATGTCCCAGCTCATCCCCTGGGCAGCCCTGAGCTCACCTGCCTGACATGCCTTCTCCAGTGACTCCCCAGACCCTCCAAGCTGTATCTCCAAGCAAACCCAGCTTCAATCACACCTCCAAAAGCCCAGAAACACCAGGTGTAAAGGAAAACTCCATTAGTCCAATGCTTCACTTTAACCTATTGTTTTTCCCTTCCAGGCACCTCCTGCCTGCTGCCCTCTCAGCAGGGTTATGGCCTGGAGGGAGACCATCTCTAGCTGTAGTCTCCCAAGACCTCTGCTTGAAGCAGGGCACAGAGCTTCCTTCCATAGGCTACAGGGACATGGGAGCATGTGCTCCCCTTCCAGTTGGAGACAGAGAAGAGAAAATGCTATCTGGAGAAGCTTCTGTCTCCTCAGCAGTTGTAGGAGCTGAGAGCAACCAGCTCACATGAGATGTTTCATTCTCAGGTGTGGAACGTGCTGGGCACGCTGGCTTGTGACTGCTGCTCCTCCTGGAGAGAGGTATCCACAGCTAAATGCAGCTGAGAGGCCATGGAGAGCTGAGTGAGGGGTTGGCTGGTGGACAACTGGAAAATCACAGGCAGGGAAAAATTGCAGTGGGAGCGGCAGGCTTGGACTGAAACAGAAAGAAAAAAAATGTGATAAATGGAGGGGAGGAATAATTTTTACTAAATCCTAAATCCAGAGTTTCCTTTTGCTTTCATGTTCCTTAACTCTTGTAAATATGTCTTTTTATCATGCCTGTTTCCAAATGAAAAATCTTTCAGAGAGAAAAGCAAAAAAACTTTGGTTTGCAGCTATCCAGGGGAAAGGGTCTGGTGTTTTAAATCCTACCCTGTTGTTTTTCTTCCATGCTGCTTATCAAATTCATCATGATTCTGGAAATCAGTCCAGCCACTCTGGAACTTTTTATTTCATTTACCTTCCCTGCCCTACCAGGCTCCCCATTTTTCTCACCCCTTTGTCCTGCTTTTCAGACCTGCTGCCCCATTGAACTGTGATTTGCAGCCCCAGGTATCCCCCAGCAAGTGAGGCCCAAGCTCAGTGATGTCTGTCAGTGTTTTCTGGTCCAAATGCTCTCTATAACACACACACGATTATTTTGCAAGGTGCTGCTGGCAGCAGGAGTTGCCTTCAGTTATTAACTACTCCTTTTAAAATTAGCAGCCCCACAACCTTGAACCTATACAGCCAGTCCTGGGGACGTTACATACTCCTCTGTGTCCTCCTGAGGTAGCATTTTTCTCCCACTGAACAGACACGTAAAACTGCTATTACGGGGTGAAGTAACTGGCATTCATTTGATGAAATATAGGAATTATGAATCTAAAGTATCAAAGCAGCAAATAAAATATTCAACTCACTGCATCTCAGGCAAAACTCCTGTTTCAATGCTTTTGCCCCAAGCCCTATCAGGGACAATGGGGATAAAACTGGCCTTTGAAAGAAGAGGTCAGAAAACAACACATGAATCTGCATCGTCTCTTTTTGTTGAACCATGACGACATCTGCGGGTTTTGTATTCAAGTATTTGAGCTTGTGCCTGTGATCACAAGTGACACAAAAGGTTTGGAGGCTGTTAATGATAGTGTGACACCATTTAACCCCATAGAGGCAGGGCTCTGCACGGTGCCAGGCACACCAAAAGCGTGTGATGGTGGGCAGCCCAGTCACCCTCGTGCCATGCTGGCCAGGGCCCCTTTGTCTTGGCAAAAAGAACAATTTGGGTATAGGAACACAAGGAAAGTGTGAAATTCAGCCAGATCCTGCAGGCGATTAGGAGAATCCTTGCATTATGAGGGTATTTTTTATCATTAAGCAGCAATCACACTTCCTTTCAAGCCCCTTCTCCCAGAAGAATAGGAACAATTAAAAGGCTCAAAGATTTGTACATATGAGCTGACATTGCAAATTTCCAAGCTTTTTCTTCACTGCAGATGCCATTCCAGAGACGTAGCCTGCTGGAGACCCAAAACACCAGTGAAACACTACATTTTAAAATATTAAAAATTATGTTACATTTTTTACAATGAAACAACTACTTTTGGAACATTTTCGAGGAATTCTGTGGCTTATAGGGTCAATGGAAGCAAGCAGAAAATAATAACATAACTGTGGGTAAAGATTGTGGTTGGGAGAGGGGTGACCAATTAATTTTTGTTATATTTATCAAAAGCTTTGGTCACAATGATGTGTAGGAAATGCTTCTTTTGTGACCCAGAAAATTGAAAAGCCATTTCTGGCAGCATGTTTGTGTAACATAAGTAATTATATATTTTACATGTTTTTATGTTGCTACAATATTGTTATTTCCTACCATGTGGCCTATGCATTCTTGTAGTTGTCCTATTAGACCAGTTTGAGTTTCAAACAGCACCTATATTGCAGTGTTTAAGATGTTTGCTTTGGAGGGAATTCTGAACACAAAAAACATATGTATCACTTTATCATACATAGAATGAATACAGTAAAAAGCTGGCTTTCATTACTACATTAGCAGGATCTAGATATGCATTCAGTGTTGAGTCTTAATGTTAATGTTTATGATATTTAGGGCTGCTTTTGTTACTGTGAATGTACATTCACTTTGCTGGAAGTACAACACATCTCTCCAGTGAATATTCCTTCTGGTAAATATTGTGAGAACAGCTGAATATTAGAATAACTGAATATCAGGGCTTGTAACTGGTGAAAAAGATCTGCTTCCAACCAGCTAGTCACCTACCATCTCTTCTTATCTGTCTGCTTCTTGTCTCTCCTCCATCCTGTTGTTCTGCACCATGGCAATGTTTTGCCTCCTTGACTGGATGACTGAGACTTTCATAAAACATCAAAATAAACCCAGACAGAGATGGCAGGAACACAACACTTTCTGTGAAGACTCCTGGCTTTCACTAACAAAAATGCTCCAGGACTGTGGACAGGATTTTATTTGCTAGTGTCCTTTGACATGCAAAGGAAACATGACACTGGGTGCATGGGGGTGAAAGAGTAAATGAAGCTTTGCATGGGTGAGTCCAGTCCATGGGTGAGGATTACTGCTCTCATAAACAGGACACCTTGCGGCAGTGGAGGGCTGATGGAGTCATGCCTGATCATAAAACAGACAGTCTGACTTTAAACAAAACACATAAACTTTGCCATCGTTCCCTCTAGTGGTTAAATCCAGATGAAGCTGAGGAAGTTTAAGCATTAAGCTTCATCACTCCTCTTGAACAAGGCAGACTCAAGCTTTCAGCTCATGTCATCAGGTCATGTTCCCAGTCCTAGTGATGGTTCGAGCAGTGTCATTCACAGGATGACTGTCTTAAGAAATCCTTTGGGATCTCTTAATACTTCTAGTTTCCTGATGATATCTAGGAACTGAACGTAATGCATTGCTTTACAATACATAGCTTTTGGAACAGTCTAGAAAGATGCTTCCTTGGATACTTCCAGGAAGCCACTGGCTTTTGCAGAGGAGACAAAAAGCCAGACAGGGAGAATTTATTTGGTGCTGAACATACCTCCACAGCCAGATTAGAGCAACAGTATTGCTGCACACAAGCAGCACAATGGAAATGTGCTAAGGCTGTGTGGCAAAGTGCTGCATACGCTTACTGCTGGCAAATGCTTTCACCAGCCAAAGCCGCTGCACCACGAAACACTGTGGATGAAGGGTTACGGCTGCCTCAGTTTCTCAGCACGTTTACATGATGGTGAAAACAGCATACAGACAGTAAGAGCACCTGGCCCCAGTGACTGCTGGCAGGGAGGCATTACAGCGGGCGGCCTCAGTAAAAGCAAAGCAAAGAAGACAGGGTGGAGAGCTGCTGAGCTCTGAATTTCTCCCTAGAGGCATGATAACTACACTCACCTATATTGTGGCATGACTTTCCCTTAGCCCTTTCACTCACAGCAAATAGATGCAGTTGCTGCTGAGTACAATTACACTTGGATGTTTCCAAACACAGCTTGGGAACATGTTTAATCATAGAATCATAGAATAGTTAGGGTTGGAAAGGACCCCAAGATCACCTAGTTCCAACCCCCCTGCCATGGACAGGGACACCCCACACTAAACCATGTCACCCAAGGCTTCATCCAACCTAGCCTTGAACAAAGTCAGGGATGGAGCATTCACAACCTCCCTGGCAAACCCATTCCAGTGCCTCACCACCCTCATGGTAAAGAACTTTCTCCTCATATCCAATCTAAACTTCCCCTGTTTAAGTTTGAATCCATTACTCCTTGTCCTGTCACTACAGTCCCTAATGAAGAGTCCCTCCCCAGCATCCTTATAGGCCCCCTTCAGATACTGGAAGACTGCTATGAGATCACCACGCAGCCTTCTCTTCTCCAGGCTAAACGGTCCTAACTATAACTGATCCAACCTCTATTTGTAATCCTATGTGAACACAACAGTGAAAACAGTATTTGGAATCTTGGATTTTCAGTAATGGCATTCTCTTGATTATTTTGATAAGAGCTCTGTTAAGGAGGGATCTTTACGCTTGGTGAGCAACTAACGGTGATATAGAGAGCAACCATAATACATCTTTTATGAGCATTAAATTGAAACATTTTGGGTTTAGATTGTTTTCTCTTTTGTTCATTAGGCCAAGTTAGAATTTCAATGGCATGAAATAAAAAAAGTGAAAGTAGATTAAAATGGTTTTGATGTTTTTAAAATGAAGAGGTTTGGATTCAGTTTTTGAGTGAACTGAATTTGCATTTTGGGGTAAATTTGTTAAACTGTGGCAAAGAGTGACAAAAAGTACATTTGGAAGGACGTTTGAGGTGTCTAGCCACCTGAAGGCACATTTAACTGTACATAGGCGATTTCTGACAACTGTTTTTGTAACCGTTTTTTAAACCTTTGGGAAGAGAGGTTTGTTCTTGTACCTCTGTAGACAATCTGTTTCCATTCTTAATCAGACTTCTGAAGAAAATGTTATTTTCTGAATGTCTGTTATCTCAGCGTTAAAATTTCAGCCTTTTTTTCCCATCCTGTGCAAGTGTGCATAGAATCATAGGATCATAGAATAGTGAGGGTTGGAAAGGACCTTAATATCATCCAATTCCAACCCCCCTGCCATGGGCAAGGACACCTCACACTAAATCATGTCACCCAAGGCTTTGTCCAACCTGGCCTTGAACACCGCCAGGGATGGAGCATTCACAACCTCCCTAGGCAACCCATTCCAGTGCCTCACCACCCTTACAGTAAAGAACTTCCTCCTTATATCCAGTCTAAACTTCCCCTGTTTGAGTCTGAACCTGCATGGAGCAAGAGAACATTTCATCTTTCTTTGCAAAGACCTTTTACTTATTTCAGAGCTGTTACTGTGTGTCCCTTGTCTCTACACTAAACAAACCTTATAATTTTAATATTTCCTCATAAGTTATTGTTTTTAAATTTGAGAGGATGCTACTTGTGCCTTTCCAGACTTTTTTTCACAAGTTCTTGTCCTGTGGAAGCAATGGTGCTCACTGCTCCTGAAGTACCTTCCTAGCTCTGAGTGGGAGGCTTGTTTCTGCTTTCTTACACAGAATAGTCTATGAATATGGTAACTGTTTCCTCATAAATTATTACACTGATGACTTTCTTTAAGTCAGTGACCCACTGTCTGATGCTGCAGATTATTGACTAGCCATTTGTTCTCCATGTTGTATTTCTGCAGCAAATTATGACAAATCATTATTTGGACTTGCCCTTACTGAATTTATGGTGTGTCAGAAACGTCTCATATGGATTTATCACCGGTTCACATTGTTCCTGTAGTTAATAGTTGTTACTATTTTTACAGATGAAGTAGTTTGGGGTCAGATTGAAATTGCAGAATATGATAATTAGCCGGGCAACACTTGAAAATGTGTCAAACCTGTGAAAGTAGAAATTACCATTACTGAGATCACTTAGCGGTAACAAAATGATAGCGATAGTTATTTAGTATTGTGTGTATGGTTATTATAAACTGTGCACTCACATGATTTAAGAACAAGTAGCCTGGAAATACAAAAGGATGTGATGCTCATGCACAGCTCTTCTCAAGGACATTTTTACATCAAGATGTGTCCATCCTAAATATTTTATAAGATTGGTTTTATCTGGCTAGTATTCAGTGCTCAGCTGTGAGGAGAGAGCTCCATATTAGCACCCGCCTCCACAGTAGAGAAGCCTACTAGCAGGAGCTGCTACTCAACCTCCACAGCAGTGGTAGCTGTTCTTTGCTGTGCATTCCCAAAGTTGGGTGCTGCTGCCACATCCCTGCAGCTCTAAGGGAGGTACCTCCCTGCTAGCATGGAGAGAGGCTGCTGTCTCACATTACGTGGAGAGACGGCAGTGCAGTGGCTGCTTCCTGTCATCCACAATTCCACATGTCACTATTCTCACTAACCTTTTCAAATACCACCAAGAATATGTGATTGACGTCTGAAGCAACACATTTGTTCCTAGCAGCAAAGACTAGACCCAGAGTAACTTATTGTAAAGCTGTTTCCACCAGACAGCAATCCATATTGAAGCTTATTAAAGTCATGTGTTCAATTTTTTCGTAATTGCCTCCATTCAAACCATGGCAGGCAGCCAGTAAAGCACTAAGTGGAAGTTTCTGTCGGTCCACCTGTCTTTCTGTAGCTAACTAAGTGTGCAGTTTTTTGTCTTGTAGACGTTACACAATTTATTGTCAGAGGAACTTGTTATATATAGACTTAAACCAGTTCGAAACAAGGCCAATACTTCTATACTTCTACTATGGCTATACTTCTCTGCGTAGCAAGTCATGTATTTATTATACAGAGTGACACATTAATACGTTGTTTGGGTGGAGAGCTTATCCTGAAACAAGAACAAGCAATTCTAGTTCTTGGCCATATTCGCCTGTTAAATATCCTAATTAAAAAGGATGACATCCTGAGCAGCATGGGTTTCATCAATCTGGACTATGGGCTCTGCTACTTGGGTTCATCAATTATTTGGAAGCTCTTCCCCTGCAAGGTTTGCTATGTTTTCAGGCCCTTGTCCTCTGCCAAAGCCCAGTTTACAGCTGAGGTTTCCTTTTGCAACACTTTAAACTATAGGACGACATCAGCGATTGCCTCATGCTAGCCTACTTGTGAAAGTAGGAAATCAACTTTACAGACTTCTGGGAAATAAAAGGTATTTTTAAGTTTACCATCCCTGACCTCTATGAACAACAGGTGTGCTGTTTATCAGACCTGTAGTTAATTTGCAGTTGGAAGTGCCTTCAGGATCAGAAACTTGACTCCAGGAGAAGCAACACTGGCAAAGCAGAATAAAAAAAGAAAATCTCCTGCTTTCTATCAGAGCAATTCATCTTGAAAATTTTCTTTGCCTGTGAGGAGATTGGCAAAGACAGCTGTTTCTTCATCCTGGAAAATGGCCCAAAAAGGGTCTGCAAAAAAAGATCTTGCAGTGATTTCATTATAAGCAGTAAGTTTAGTGGAAGCATTCTGGATTTTCCTTTATTTCTGCTGTAAAATTCAGGTGTGCTAGCACATATTCATAGAAGGAAATGAGCAAGCCAGTGACTTTGCTGGCCACTAGCAGTGAAGTGCTTCTGGATGAGCAAAGATAATTCTTCAGTTGAGTGATCTCAAAGTAAGACTGACATCTTAATTTTGGTGATACCCAGACTGTCAGCATGTGATTTTCTTGTCCAGCTGGTTTGTAAGCAGCAAAGATGTCTGGCCAAGCCTGAAGGGGGGAATAATGCCTAGTTTCCCTGGGATCAATTTTAGGCTGTCCTGATTGCCATTACAGAGAAGCTTTCACTTCCATAAACTGCTCTTCTGGGTTTTTTCTGATTCATTTTCCCTGTTCACCTTCTACAGAAAGATTCTGTTAAGAGATGCTTCTCCCTACAGAGGGTAGAGTCTTGCCCCTGTTTTAGACCTTTATCTTAAAACTCTTCAACAAAATTAATATTCTTTTTTGATAACTCAATTCGGGAACATGGATACAATTCACCTTCCTTCATGTATCGCTAGTTCTTTGTTGTTGCTGAGCAACTTAAGAAAAAGGAGAGAGGAAAGGAAGGATTGAAGAGGTTGCCAATGGTTAAATTCTTGCTAAGATTGGGCGTGTGGCTCATGTCAGGTGACTGGGCATATGACTTGTCCTTTGGCTAATAGGTTTTCCCATTCTAGATGGTTTTGCAGGCTGGATTAACTTCTGTGACCTGTTTTTCCAGGGTGAACATAAATGTGATTCAGACAGTGTTAAGCCTAATCAGGATTAGCTTCTTTGTTGATTTTGCTTGGAAGGATGTCTGAAGTGACTGTTTGCTGTTCAGTAGGTGGGACAAAACACTTGAGGGTAAATTTACACACAGTTCAATCCAGGCACTTTAGTGAGCAATACAGAAACTTGGCTTTTACTCAAACCTACAGTATGTGCATTCATGTAGCATGCACAAGAGAATGAGATGTAATCTCCCATCTTTGCCCGTGCAAAAAACATTCATGCTTCATTGGAAGATGTGTCTCAGTATAGGCACATTAATTGCTTTGGAAAGTTGGAGAAAACCTCCTAATGTCTTAATGATCTGTTAAATAATTTAAAAACTCTTCTAAACACACTTACTAAACAGTAAGAAGTCTCCAGTCTATTCAGGAACTGGAGAATGGTCATCTCACCAGAGAAAAGTAAAGAGGCCGCAGCAGTGCACCTAATTTTAACTGAACAAGAATTATTTGTCTAAGGTTTTTCACACAGATGTACTATTGGGTTCTTTCACCACAGTAGTGCTCACTAAGATCACTGTGTTGGTTTATCCCTTCTGAAGGAAATGCCAGAGCTTTGAGTTTAATTTTCAGCACCTCCCATAATATACCTCATTGTTCCTATACACTTAATGTGTCTGCTTGCAAATGTATCCATCATCATCTATTCAACATATGAGAACTGACACTGGACTTTTGACTTGAAGGCTGCAGTTCTGTCAGCACCTAGGAGACTGAGACAAGCTGGAGTCTCATTTTCAAAGATACACAAGAGACATGAATGGCAGTTTAAGGCTCGTATGGTTATCCTAAGAAGTCTCTCACCCCAAATTTGTTTAAACTTTTTAAAAATTGTAAAATAAAAGATTGTATTTATTGTACGAAATCACAAGGAAGGGCGGCATTCTGTCCTCATACAGGTAACCGCACTGTATTGTGAGAAACAAACGGTGAGGTTTTGACTAAGTGAGTTTCAGTTTCAGTTCTTCATAGTCCACGTCTTCCTTCTGTTAATGAGTAAAGGTGAACTATTGGGTGACAGAAAGGTGGTAATGGAGAAAGAATTCAAATAGCTTTTTTTCCTCTGATCTGTAGAGCGTGGAAGTAAATCCCACTGCCAAACTCTTGAAACTAACCCACAATATAAAAAATCAGAGCCATTCTTCTCTGCTCCTTCACTGCTGTTTTTCACACAGCTGGCTACAAGAAACTGAAGTACAGACACACTTTGACGGTGAGCAATTTCATTTATAATGTTATTATAATAAGCATTATACTTAAAAATCCCCATTTTCAGGTTGTAATTTTTCATTTTAAGTTATATAAATGAGGATTAATATCTGACCCTGTGAATGCAGAGGTGTTCTTTGTAGGTGTTCTTTGGCAGTGTTTAACTCTCATTCTGCTAAGATTTGCTTCAGTCTTCTCATATTATTCCATGTGGAAACAACATTCATACATTGTCCTACGCTAGCAGTGCAATGTGATGCAAAGTACAGATCTCTTCAGAGAGTAAAGAACTTTGCATAATTTGGTCCCATTTTCAGGGCAAGTGTTTATGAAATGTAATACATTAAAACATTTAAAGTAAATCTGTAAATTCCCTTTGGTTTCACTTTATTTTCACATGTAAATGGGGCTTTTTTAGATTTTTGTCATAACTATAGATATGTAAGCGACTGTCTCATTATAGTGACAACTGTCTACAGTGACTTCACATGAATTTTCTAAGTGATAAGTCCCCAGCAAACCACTTCTTATCTCTGGCAGGGATGATCCATAGTATTTCAGGACTCTTAGTGATGTGCTTTAGTTGGTGGACTTCTTCATCCTGGGGTAACACGTGGACTTGATAATCTTAAAGATCTTTTTTAACCTGGTTGATTCTGAGAGTCTATTTTTGCGGGGAAAAAGAAAAAAAGCACTTTTATTTGGCTTTATGTTGTGTTTCTTTTCAGTTGAGTATGTGTAAATCCTGTTAAAATTTATAGGTACAATACGAAATTCCTAATTAACTTTTCCATCATTGTCCTTAATTCGTATTCTGGAAAGCTGAAAAGTTGATATGGTTGATAGAGCTGATCGCAAAAGTTAAGACCGCTAACAAGGGTAAGAAAGTAAGGATCAGCAGAAAAATCTTTCATTTTAGGCCCAAAGTATTCACAAACTTGATGAATAGTTTCAGCTAAATAAAACCTGTTTTTTTGGAAATTAGTGTAACTTGTTCTCAGTAAAATATAAACATTTTTATTTCAAAATAACATTTCCATATAAATATTAACCTAGCTCCAAGCAACAAACCCAAAAATACAATGATTTCAAGAAGCAGTAAATAATCTAGAAAAGAAGCAAAATTCTTTGAGCTGAACAATATGCAAAGTTGGCTGAGTCATTATCAGAGGAAGCTTCCATAGCATATTTAAGCTTATTTCCAATCTTAATTTTTTGTTTAGTCATCTAATTTGAAAATTCCTTATGTGTTCATCCTCAAGCTTAGGTACTTCTGGTTTATTAAAAAAAAATAACCACCTAACACAAAACTAAAAGAACCTGATAACAAACAGAAAGACAGACCATCCAGGAAGAGGTACTACAGAGGTGGGAGTGAAAAGTAGGTAGGTAGGTAGATAGATTGATTGCTAGATAGAGAGAGCAAGCACACAGCACACATGTGAAACCAAACCATGGAGATTTTAACTGTATGCTTTTCATGGAGCCTTAATATTGTGATGCAGATTGCATGAGTGTCTTTTACTCATATGGAAGCATCATTGGTGATGCAGGGTTCTTCAGGGGACATGCATTTGCTGTACTCCTTTTCAAAGCTGTTTTCAAGTTAAACAAAGCATCTCCTGTGCCAGCAATGCAGATCGCTTAGTGGCTTTCCTCAGGCAGAAACTCCCAGGCATCTCCTTTGATGAGCACGCTGCAAGAGCAGGGAACATTTGCCTTATAAACAAACACAGCCCAGGGAGGCTGGCCTGCAGACTTGAAAAAATAATGTACTCAGAGGCAGGGTAAATAGTTTACATCTCCTTCTGCCTCTGGGTTGTGTCATGGAGCTGCTAGTTGAAACTGGCAAATCTTCTATGGCCTGAAACAGTGCTGTGGCTCTGGAACAGGACGATGGAGAGACTGGGTTTTAGACAGTATTTCATGGTGAGAAAAGATCTCTAACAGTGTCCTGGCTGGCCAAAGAGCATGACTGTGTCTGGTTTTGGTATCAGGAGTCAAAATAGTACACAGGCTTAGAGCGCTTCACATATTGTGTCCTTTTTTTTTTTCTTCTTTTCAGAGCCCAAGGAGGAAAGGAGTCATTTGGTTCTAATTCATATGTTTATGAACCTCCAAGTGTAAAAAGTGAAGAGCTTATCCAAACCATGGGAGTACAATATATGTCACCTCTCCTTTCCTGTCGTAATGTTAGCTGTCTGCCCAGTATCCATAGACAAAGGAGAGTAAAAGATGCTTTAGAAATATTTAAATATTTTGGACAGATGGATGCAGAAAATTTTTCTTTTATCTGAAATTTGTGTCTGAGTTATATGTCAAGAAACTTTGGTGACTAAATGATTGCTTGATGGCTAAAATGAGAGGAGACCTACCGTAAATCCGCCAACATCCAATTTTTCTTTGTTTACAGCTTAAATCAGATATAAATCTGATCTCTGAGGATTATTTAGGTTTAGATTTCCATTGCTTGTTTTTCTTCAACAGTAATCTCTGTAGTTTAGGGAAGTCCCAGCACTGGTGGTTTGGGACTGGAAGATGAAGAGGTCCTTCAGCCAGTGGCCTAGAAAATTAGGAGGGGGGAAACACCTGCACATCCCTGCTGGCTGAGGAATTCTGAAAGGGGTGTTTCTTTTGGCAAGAAGAGCTCCATAGTTGGGGTCACTCTGGAAGTGAAGTCCTTTGTCGATATCCTAATTGCTGGGGGAGGAGGAGGGGAAGAAGTTCATAAGCAGAGCTAATTGCTCAAGCACATTGTTATCCATCGCTTCTCCTTGAATGAACCCCTGAAAAACTGAGTGTCAGAATCTTGGCTGGCTTTATTGAGGCAAGTTTTGCCCCTACCTGTCAGACAGTCCTGTGATTTCATTTGGGGGATATTGCTGATCCTCTGCTCAGGCAAGTTGGAGGGAGTTTTGAGCTGAATTTCTCCTGAAAAAGGGTTTCAGGGGTCAGAAGGGAGACACTGGTGGGATGATCCATGTTTGTTGTAGGGCAGCTTAAACAATGGATATAGCATACTGGTATGCAGAAAAACTAGGAGGAACAAATTGTTTGGGGGATGGGGAGAAGATGTTTCTAAGGGTAGTTTTCCAGTGCATTTGTTCTGTTCTCCCCACATCTCTAAGATGGAGGAGTTGTGGTTGTTTTTCAGTATGTTACTTTTCTTCTCTTGTTCACGTATTTAGTTAGAAAGCTCTCTGAAAGAAGGATACTGAAAAAAAAGCTAATCTGTTTCACTGTACTTTTTTGGACTTGTGTAGGAAATACAACATACAGACAGAGTAATGTGGTTATGCTCGTTTCTTGTAAGCATGTCTGAAAAGCATGGGGTTTTGTTGCTTTTAATTTGGCAGTATTTTGGTTTCAGCTGTTCTAATACAATGTTCTATATTAAGCACATCTGCTCCTTGCTGAGTGTGCTGAGCTCCATTTTGCCATCATTGATGTGGGCAGAAACTGAACTTGCCTTTGGCAGAAATAAAAACTCCTGAGAGTGCTAAGAAGGAGTAATTTTGCAGAGAAAGGAAAAGGTGGTCTTAAAACACTTGATTAATATTATTGCTAAATCTGAAACATTTTATGCTAGTGAAGGGAATCAGAAATATGATGCTAGAATACTGTTGTTCCTAATAATCTCTTTCTGAATGGGTGTGAGGTTTTAAAGTCAAGGCTTTTGACTTCTTCCCAAGGCTCCCTAGTATTTCATGGGCTGCAGAACAATGACCATGAAATCCAAAAGGGACCCTATAAATCTATTACAATGCATGCTGGGCTTCGTTTCACCTTCATTTCTAACATCACAACTCAGTTTATTTTCAGTGAGAATTAAGGTCTATGTGAGAAACAAGGGAATTACTTCAGTACATAAATTTTTAAATTGACTTTCTCTAAACAACAGAGAAAGCAAGAGTAATTCTGCATAGATGAAATCTTGCCTTGAAATCCTAACCCATTTGGAGGTGATGGCAAAACAGCCAGAATTTTCTTCTCTAGGTTCAGAATTTTTAAAGGGGTGAAGATTTGAGATCTTGTCCAACATTGGAGGTGCACAGACAGATTGCAGAAATCACTGATTCTCTCCTGAAACATAGCCAGCTTTGCAATTAAATCTCCTCAATTTAATAACACATGTCAACAGTGCTGTTGAGGATAAAACTGAAGAAGTGTGGTTGTTTTTATCCTGAGTGTATCACATCCTACTGAAACTGCAGCCGGCAGGATGTAGAGTAAATTATAAAGTGCTAATTCAGTTATTTTTGTATTTAACTCTTCCTCTTTTGGATAGTTTTTCATGGATATTCAATGCCCTTCCTTAAGTGTGGCTTCCTGGGTTTGTTAATTTATGACAATTATTTCCACATAAGAAATTCTGTTGCTGAGTAGCGAAAATACATAGTTGATTGTACAGGAAAATGCTTCTTTTTCTCATAGTATATTCTGGACTTTTCTGAACATTATTGTAGGGGTCTTTCTGGCTTGTTTTGAGGTTAGGTGGGTAATATTTAGAGAAGTAATGTGTATATCCTGTGAATCATAGAATCATAGAATAGTTAGTATTGGAAAGGACCTTAAGGTCATCTAGTTCCAACCCCCCTGCCATGGGCAGAGACACCCCACACTAAACCATGCCACC
>JBCJKH010055767.1:0-10647 GCA_039877255.1 Loriculus beryllinus | reverse complement strand
GCAGGGGGGTTGGAACTGGATGATCTTAAGGTCCTTTCCAACCCTAACTATTCTATGATTCTATTCTATGATTCTAAAATGGCTTCAGCTACACTACAGGGCCAAGCCATCAGCTCTGTGTGCTCTGAAGCCCTGTACAATGGAGACCATGTTGGTAATGTCATCGATCAATGGCTTGGTGGTTCCCCCTTGGATGGCAGATGGTAGAGCTGTAATTAGTTATTCCTGATGTTATTTATACACAGCTGGTGCTGCACAGTGCTGGAGCTGCATTACGAGTCAGGGCTCTTGGTAGCAGAATGGAGACCAGGCTGATGGGGACTGAAATCCAGCTCCAGGCTTCCTCATGCCACTGGTCCAAGTCAATCTCGACCCGTGCAGCATCCCTGCCACAGTGAGTGAGAAAAAGCACTGCCTACCTGGGCAGGTGCTGAGAGTCAGGTAGGACATGTCTGTAGTGGACCACTCCAGCTCAGCCAGAATAACTGCAGCTATGGTTCGTTGGCATCCTTTCCCCTTCGTGTCAAAAGACCGACTCCAGCTCCATAAGTATATGCATCCTGGTTTAGAGCTCTTGGAAACTAGGAAAGATGGAAGAGGCTGTGTCAGTGACCTGGGAAACCTCAAGACAAAGGCTGGTTGCTGGGAAAGGTGGTTCCTCCAGAAGGTGGCTTTAAGATGTGGGACCTGATACCAGCAGCACCTGTTCCCACCTCTTTTACCTCATTTTAGGATAACTGGAGGCTGCAGAGGGATTTTCAATCCCACAGTACATTCCTGAACTGCAGAACAAGCATTAGCTGTTCAGAAAGGCCCAGACCACGCTTTTAAGCACTCTCCCAGATGTGGGAACCCCCAGTTGCGCTGCAAACAAATACTGCTGCCACCAGCCTTTCTCCCTTCCACTTTGCCCTTACTTGGCCAAACGTGCTTTGGGGATGGGGTCATCCCCATTTCTAGGCCTGCCCAGATGTGTATTTGCACCTCTAGCCCACATTTTAGGGAAAGATAAGTGACTCTGGGAGGCAACTCCATTCTGTACCCCCCAGCAGGCTGAAGAAGAGGTAGCTGCACCCCATTCAGCCTGCCATGTGCTAAGGTGCCTGTTTTTCTGGATTGGGCTATTGTGTTTATACTCACCCACAACATCATCATTCAGAAAAGCCAAACCATCAACCCTGTGCAATGTTGTCATGCTTCCATCCTCATCAGGAAACTGGAACGTGGCATCAAAAGGCCTGGAAATAGAGGGAAGGGTGAAATGAGTCGAGGCCTGGATGGGGAGCAATAGATGGGCACACAGTAATGGGATGTGTTAGTAAGTCTCTTGCCAAACTCAGATGGATTCCCACTTGGAATTATGCCTTTGGCCACCTGGGTTAATTAATGCGGCCCTTTTGCTTAAGAGACTGCTGGTTTACTCCATCTGTTTGTGCAGACCTCAGGATTAGTGTATGACAGCAGGGCATGACTCCACTTGCTTTGCTGTCGTCATTTCTCCCTGTGCTCTCATACAGCGCCCTTCCCTGGGTAACCTGCACCAGCAGCAGGGTTGGCCTTATGGGAGACTGGAACTAGAGCCAACACTTTACGCTCTGTTACACAGCATCAAGACCCACACCCTTCAGTTTTAGGGTATTGCATTCCAGTCCTGTCAGTCTTCCTGCAACACTTGTAGACTGGAGCAGTGATACGTGCTCAGGGCTGCTGGCTTTGAGCACTCCTTTAGCATTATGCCAGTATTTTTTCTTGCCTCTGTGGGAAGGGATGTTTTAAATTGGGTAGGACATGCTGCTTTTCTTGCTCAGGCCTCCTCAGTCAGAAATAAAGCCTTTGCTAGGAGAAGCTCTTTTTGATAAGGAAAGCAAATACATGCCCCCAGCTTTGGGATCTCACCTGGTTTTTTGTTCCTTATCCAGTTTTATATTACAGGCAAAACAGCCACCTTCACAGCCAGCCAGCAGGTACTGATCTGGGCAGGTGGGGACAAGGGCAATCCTTAAGGGAATAGAGAGCACTTCCAGCACCAGCAGCTGGCTAGAAAGAAAGAAGAAGAAAAGAGAGCAAGCAGTTATGTGGTGCTGCGATAGTTACAGGCTCCTGTGCTGGCCACGTCTGGTTTTGGGACCTTTACCTTGCTTTGAAATTGTAGTCAGAGTCTGGAATCCCAATATCCCAGAGTGCAATTCGCTTGTCATAGGATGCAGCTGTGGGACACAGAAGAGAAGCAGGTAGTGACACCGCTGCTCATCTGGCTCTTCTCGTGCTAGCTGGCAATTCTACCCGTGTCACAGGCTGTAACACGCTAAGCCTGGGGCATCAGAGAGCTCTTTAAGGCACAGCAGCAGTCACTGAGGCTCCTGGCTCAACACCACGTCACAGACACTGTCAAACAGCATGGTCAGTAATTTGCATTCTTATCCTGTGCTCTAAGAGGAGCAGATAAAACAAAGTTTGTTTCCTGGTGTCCATTACTAAGTTGTGGCTTCATGAGGTTATTAATGAGCCCCTTTCAGCTCATGTTTCTGAGGGTCTAAGGGAATCTAAGCCCTAACCTCCCCTCTCAGGCAGACACCACTTCATCCCACACATCCATGGCTTACTGTGGTCACATCCACAGTAGCTCCCGTGGGGAAACTTAGGCACTGATGTAGAGTGTGAAAGACGCTTCGTGTCTTTGTCACTAAGCTGATATACTGCTAACAGAAACAATTCCTAACAGGTTACACAGAGTAATCTGGATCCTGATCAAATGGCAGCCCTTGAACGACTATGGGGGGCAGTGTCCCATCCCCAGACAGGCATGCAAAGACTCTCACTTCATTACTACAAATGTTTCTATGCAATGTAGCAAGCTGTCCACTCCATTGTACCCATGTGCTAGCCACCTCCTTATCCTCCTAGGCTTCTGCTTTTTGTACTCTTGAGCTTTTTCTTGGAATTATTCACTACAGCTACCTGTGTTTCAGAATAACCCCACTGTTAATGGTTCATGTAGCACTCTAACCATTCCAGGATGTGAGTAATTGTAGGACAGAGGAACAATGTGCTGTGGGGTGCAGTTTGAC
The DNA here is from genome assembly GCA_039877255.1 of Loriculus beryllinus. Classification (NCBI taxonomy): domain Eukaryota; kingdom Metazoa; phylum Chordata; class Aves; order Psittaciformes; family Psittacidae; genus Loriculus; species Loriculus beryllinus. The sequence goes on along the minus strand of JBCJKH010055767.1, from coordinate 7,579 downwards.
TCTAACAAATGACTTTTTACAGGCCTGACAATGCAGCTGCAATCTGTAGTATAATGGTTCGTGTCCTACCAGTCCATAACTTCAGCCTCTGTGGGCCCTATTGTGGCATAGCTCTCTTCTACATCAGGCTAAATAGTGTAGAAAAAAAAGAGGTCTGACAAGGTACAGAACTCCAAACCCCTGTCACTTATCCAAAAGCACTTACTTAAGTGTATAATTTTGCTCATTGGAAAAAATGAACCCTAACAGCCCATTGTACACTGCTTGCCCCTATTGCTGTGCTGCTGAGAGCCCTGACCACCCGCTGCCTGGTCCCCAGCAGCCTGCCCTGGCTCTCATTCTTCTTACTCATCCCTGCGGAACGGGGCCACTGCTGGGCTTGTTGGTGACGGCCACCCTGAGAGAGAAACAGGAGCTGCTGCACCTCAGCTAATGGGTCAGGCCCTGTGGCTGAAACAGTCTGTACCTTCTGTAGATTACTGTCATATGAGACTAACAATACTCCCTCCATCATGTCTGGCCATGCTTTTTCTACGTGTGTGCGGTCCCTGCTTGCACTGCTGACAGTTCCCCTTGTTAAGGACACCCAGCCTTTTCTACGTTACGTACTAAAACTAAAGAGATTCTGATCCAGACTTACTGAAGAGGTGAGTTACTCGAGTTGGGCTGAAGCAGACAGTAGCAATGGGCTTTTTATGAGCCTTTATCTCTCCGTAGCAGAAGTCAGCTGCCACATGGATCAGTTTGACAATCCCTCTCCTCCCAGCAGCAGCCAAGATATTATGAGATTTCTTCCTACTGTCGCTGATGACCATTGGAAGGGTTGTCCATGCAACACTGAAAAACTCCTAGGACAGAAAGAAACCATGAGCAGAGTGACAAATCAGAGCCAGGAGGGGAGCTGTCAGCTCAGAGATAAGACAACCATCTGAGAGCTATCAAGGTGAAATGACATGACTATTCGAGGTGGGGCATTGAAGCTCAAAGCCGCCCTCAGAAGAACACAAACTATTGAAACAGGATGTTTAATCCTCTGTGCTGTCAAGCAGTCTTAGCAGAGCACACACGTATACCTGTGTGAGAAGAGAGGCAGACTAATCTTCTAAGCTAACAAAAAACCACCCAAAACAAACCAAGCTAAAAGGATAAGCAATTTAGTACCTACCTTCATCCTTCTAAGACCTGCTAGAAACCCTTGCAGAACTCTTTGTAACGTACATTATGTATACATGTATGTAACTATAACAAATGATGATATTTCCAGTCAATGCTTACTCCTCCCACTTACAACATACCTCTGCAGCCACCTTATACTTTTTCAGCACTGTCCCTGTCTCGCAATCAATCAGACAGACAGATTCCCCTCCACATGTTGCCACGGTTCTGGAGGAGTTCACAATGGGATCTGAAAGATGGAAAGAATAGGTGAGAAGTTCCCAGGTTCACGGATAACACCTGAAGACTGCCTGGTGCTCTCCCAGTCTCCTGTTTTCAAAGTCAAAGAAGAAGTATGTAAGCAAGTCTCTTCCTGACAATGGAGACTACAGCTTGAAGGAGCAGGGGTCTAATGCATGGAGTCCGCTGGGATTCCAGAGCCAGGTGGTTCTGGGAATCCTGCAAACCTCTGTAAGAGCTCACCTTTCCTGGCTCCAGAGTCTAGCAATGGCTCGAAGACACAGGACCAGAGCTGCGTTTTAAAATCCTCGCGGCTGTTGCCTTTACTGTGACACTGAAGAAAATGCAATGGCTCTGCACTGACATCCTCCTACAATAAACCATCCACATTTAGAAAATTCATTCCCCTGACAGCGCTTTGCCTGTGACTGCCTGGACAGAGCCCTCCACTGAGCACAGCAACCTGAGTTAAACAGAAGGATCTCGTCAGTCATTCTCTGCTACAGAGAACAGGAGAGACTGAGGTGCCACCAATGCTCCAGACTCCTAAACCAGCAGGCAACTGTTTAGAAAAGATGTGCCCAGCAGAGCCCAGCAGTAAACCCCATTTCCTGATGCAGAGAAACGTGAAAAACCCTTTATATCCCCACTGCTCTGAGCTGAGGAGGAAACACCTTTCCCCATGCAGCCATCACTTTGACCTGAGAGCAAGTCATGGAAGTCCCATTTCTAAAAACAGGCTTTCAGTGCACCACCTCAGAGCGCTGGTCCATCCATCCCCTGCAGGGGATTCACTGTGTCCAAGGGGGGCCTTCCCTGATGCCTCTGAGAGATTTAAAACAACAAAAAACAAAACCAAACCCGTAACTCACAATATATCTGGCCAGTTTTGAGCTCCAAACTGTGCAGAGCTCTGATGAGATCTGAATGCAGCTCCTCCCACTAAACCAAGAGGCCAAAAGCCAGTCCTAAGGAGGCTGAGGAACATACCTTGCCCTTGGAGTTCTTCACTGGGGTCAAGGTAACAACTCCATTGTCCTGCTCCTGGTTTTTCTGTTCCCCTGTCAGCTGGCTGGATCTTCTGTTGCTTTGCCCCTTGGGCAACTGCTCTCCATTCTTAGGTGTCTCTTCAGCTTCCTGCTCAGGGCTCGCCTCTTTGGCTGGCTGGTTCGATGTTCTTGGTTTCTCAGGAGCTGGCTCATCCTGAACATGACCAGACTTTCTGGGATTAACTACAGCCTCCTTCTCAGTGGTCACCTGGGGCTTGGACCTCTTCTTGCGAGAGCGTGTTTTTGAGTGATTTCTTTTCCTCTTTCTGGCTGTTACTGTGACCTATAAGGCACGCAGTCAGGTTGTGCAGAAGGTTTCTGGCTTCCCCAAGATGTGCAGATGATTTTTAAGACAGAGACATTAACTATTCAACTGCAAGTACCCTCCTATGGTTACAGACTGGGTTCCAAGAATCAGAAAGCCAAGAGCTGCAGAGTTCCTAGAGGCAGAAGCTAACGAAAAATCACTTCTCCCTTCCCTTGTCCCAGTTACTTGTGATTGAAAAACAATGTGGAAAAACCAAATCTGGCCCATGGACCCAGTGGGTTCAGTCTGCAGCCATTTGAAAGAAGGTGAGCACTAACACAGTGTGGCCATGTTATCGGCCCAGTTCTCTAATTAAATATACCCCTTTCCTCAAAGGAGAGGTGCAGTCAGTAGGACTATACTCAGGCCATCTTTTGGGTACCCTATGAGAATGGAAGCTTTCCCTTCTTGGAGAACAACTCAACCTTCACATTGCTGGGAAAGGTTCAATCTGGCTATAAAGAACAAGCCTTCAGTTGCTGAATAACAGGCTGGAGCCTGAGGCTGCCCCTACAGTTACCAAAAGGTCATAAATATAAACTGACAAGTGCTACTGAATTCACAGAAAATAAAAAGGACATTGTTAATCCAGCCGGAAAAATCACATACCTGACCCTTGTCCTCTGCATCTTCCCTGGGGCTTTCTGTGCTTTCTTCTTCCTCATTCTCATCCATCTTTTCCTCTGGTTCGGGATCTGAGTTTAACTCCAGACCCAGTGAGTATGCCAGAAACTCTTCTGCAATCATTTTCACCTTAGAAACAAATATATGGCTGTGTAAAACAATCCCCAATGAAAAGACACACAGCAACAGCTGACAAACTGTGTAATTAGAGCTGCTTTGCTGAGGTCTTAATATCTGCTTTCACTGTTCTACATGAATTTCACAAGTGATGGAGGAGCTGACAGCCTGGCAGGCCAAGTTCCTTTGCTGATATTACATGACCCAAGAACTTCACTTGGTCACGGACATCCGGGGTGCACATCTGTCAGAACAAGAGTACAGCAATGAAACAAGACAAAGGAGAGACGAAAGCCTCAGTTGTACGTATGCACGTACAACTCAAACATATGTTACAACTAAATGGCATCCTTCCCCACTGGGAGTAACTACAGTTCTGTCATTACCTTTTCTCCTTTCATACAGCTTCCATCAAGACTAAAGGATGCCATTAGAGTTATCCGCAAATAATTAAGTACTAAGGAGCTGCAGTCTCATTAATTAGTACAAGTATCATTATTGCTTATGAATTAAAACAGTGTTTAATGACAGTCATTGCAGCTTGGTGAATATTCACACCTAGTGCTTCTGTAACTGCTTAACAGAGAAAACCAGAAAATGTGACCCACCCTGTGTGCAAGAGCCCTGACACCCAAATCCATACAGCATTTTAATCAAATCCATTCAGGATCAGCCTGCAGAGTCCTTGCCTGAAGGACAGGAGGGCAAGTGAGTGAAATGTCACCTACCCGCCAGCGGGTGAACTCACTGAGCGAGCTGGGCCCACATACTACGTTGGTTTGGACTGACTTCAGGAACTTCTTCTTGATGGACTTCACTTGCTCAGAGGTGTGCTTCTCAGGAAGTTGGTCACGGAAGAATTTTTCCCAGTGAGCAGTAACCTGGGCAGCAAGACTGAGTTTAGTCATCAGAACACTATAGAAAACCAGAGCAGAAGAGCACAGGAGTACTTGTAAAAGCATTTAAGAAGTTGTCAACGCTGAGGCTCTGCTAGCTACATGAGAGCACTGCTTCCATTGATTTTATAGTGTTCAAACCATGACTTCAGCTAAGAAGAAACCCAATTCCTCTGAACCAAGCTTAAGTGAGTGTGGGTAAGCAGAGAGCAGACTCAGAGCAATGCCTGATTTCATGCCTCTGGATCCATAGGAAATGGTCTCAAGCAGTCTTACACCATGCCCTACTAACAGGGAGTACCTGACAGGTAACTAATTTATTACAACAGGCACAAGATAATGGGGATGGTTGACTCTTCTTGTAGTTCAAGTGTGTGTATGAGCAGCACTGGTGCATGTCATTCCCATTTATAAAGATACCTTGGCTCCAAAAGGTTTCTGAACTATGAGCACAATCACTCAGATGTCACTTACCAGCACAGTTTCCCACCTGAGAGTTTCTGGTGGGTAGTAACCCGTCCACAAGCGTTTGGACCTAACAGATGTTTTACATTTAGACACAGCAGTAAGAACTGGGGAGCCAGGGACAGAGCAATACCAGCAGGCAAAGGTATCTGGGGCACAGATACTAGCACAAAATCAACAGCTCAGGGAGCAATTTGGTGTCTCACTCACCAGCCAACCATGCCCAGTTGCCTGGAGGATAAGAGGCTGAGCAGCCCTCATCAAGACCCTTTGAGATATAAGGTATTACATAGGTAACATGAAGCACAGTAAGCTATTCCAGTTCGGTATTTAACCTCTCCACCACTGCTACACAGAAGGAATTAACAAGATCAAGTAACAAGAAATCAAATGGTAAGAGCAGTACTGCACAAAAAAACCCAAACCTTTTTCATCCTGTAACAATTTTGCTGAGGATCACAACATGCTTTATGGGGACAATCTGTCAGGAGCTAAACTGTGTATGTAAATGAGTGAAAAAATGATTCCAAACATGCACAGATGAGGAAGCAAGAACAAATCCTTGTTCCTGGTGTATGCTGGAAAAAAACCCAAGATTATTTTGAGCTTGATTTCATGCTCCCCATTCCTGGGGCCAGGACAATAACACAGATTAGATGGGGAGGTGCATACAGCTGTTATGTCAGCACCAGGTTTCTCCCATTTCTGAATGATGAACCAAGTGACCTGAAAAACTGAAGGGTCACACACAGATCTTGCTGGCCCTGCTCCTGTGGTTTAAACTGAAGGCAGAAGTTAGCTACACAGAACAGGTAGAGCAAATGCAAGCAGTGACCAGAGAAAGCAGCAATTCCTAGGTTGCCCACACTGTGAACTGTGTTCAGAGGATGCCAAAACACAGTATTCAGTTACTGTGTTTAGAGATTAAGAACTATCACATCTTACCTTGCTGGTGAGCTTGCGACTATTGACATGCCTCACATGTTTTGCCAGTTTGGTGATATCTTTGCCATTGAGTAGCCGAAGGTTTTGCAAAAGAAACATTACTTTATAGTCATCGTTGAGCTAGAAAGAGAAGTCACCAAAGCTGTTGTTACATGGTACTTTAGCTTTAGCCCTTTATTAAAATACAGGCAAGGATTAGAAGAATATATTTAGGTAGGAAAAGCTATTTTGCAAGATCACCTCAGCATTTATGACTTGAATATAGCCTTTTAGATGTAAATTAATGTTCTCCCACGAGTTGGGATCTCAACCTGCAAACAAAAGACCTGCCTCACGCTTATGCAGTACTACCATCCAACGCAAGGTGGTGGCGGTGTAACCTGGCTCATCTGCTCCCGCCTGGGCGCAACGCACGGTATCCTGTTTGCATCCTTCAACGCTAAACAAGCATCTAAAGCAGATGCCTACAGCAAAGGCACCAGCAGGGCTTCTTTGGGTCAAGTGTGCTGTAGGACAGACCAGCTCGCCAATCCAGTTTACCCAGCCACACATACATTTCTGTGGGCATGCAACAGCAAACAAGCATCTGGGGCTGGTGGCTGATACCAGTTTAAAGCACAAATAAAACTACAGTTTTGAATGCTTTAAACTGTACAGTCAGCAGAGCCTCTGGGGATACATCAGAAAACCCAAACTAGGCTAATCACCAAGTTTAACTCTGCAGCAGAGGATCAAGTCTGCTCTTCCAGAGCACAAGGGGCACCAAAACTAACAACTAAGAAGGAAGTTTCTGTAGAGTCATCACTATATTTCACACAGGAGCATAAGATATCCTGCCTGATAAGCTACCTAGGACAGGACTGTAACCTGGAGAATGAGGAGTTCAAGATAACCAGATTTTAATATCTGAGAGGTTTTGGGCAAGTCACTTCTGCAGACTGGGAAGCAGTGGCACAGACTAGTGAAGCAGCTCCAAAAGACTGGTCGCCTTCTCAGATGCCCTAACACTTGCTGCCTAAGAACACTATATGAGAACTAGGTGTAACTGCTGTTTGTTTCCCCTCTATTTCATGCTTAGCTTTGTAAGGACGGGAGGTAACTCACGGTCAAGTACACGTTGTTCTCGTAGGTCAGCTCCTCAAGCAAAGGGAACTGTTTCAGAGCAGTTACATCTTCCAGTTTGTTGTTGTTGCAGTTTAGGATGCGCAGATCAGGCAGGGTTAGACTGCTGGGAAATCTGTCCAGTAAATTATCAGAGAGATCTAGTTTCTGCAGATGCCTCAGACGGGAAAACAAACGCGGGTCTAAGTCTCCAGTCTTCAACTGCAACTTGGACAGGCTGAAACCAGAACATGAACTATTTGCACTTCTCAGACCAGCACAACTCACTGGGTAAATGTGATCCAACCCGCTTTTTCTTGACTGCAGGCACAGATACATGGAAAAGATGCTGTGTCTGAGCTAACAGCCCCCATCAGAGACTCAAGTCTACCAGTGTACTGTAGTACAACTAACCTGCTATCCAGATAAAGCTCTCATGGGAAATAGAGCTGCTGTGAGCAGGGAATCACTGGAAAAGTTCTTGATCGTAGATGAAATTACTAAACTTCTCAGAATTCTGGTATTTATTCCTTTGCAACATCAATTCAGCAAAACTGTGGCAATACGAGACCCTCACTACACCAGAGAATCATAGAATAGTTTGGGTTGGAAAGGACCTTAAGATCATCCAGTTCCAACCCCCCTGCCATAAAGAGGGACACCTCACACTAAACCATGGC
>JBCJKH010055766.1:19319-30568 GCA_039877255.1 Loriculus beryllinus | reverse complement strand
TTTTTTTTTTTTTTACTAGCAATTTTACAGGATGTGGCTACAATTATCATCAGTCCCAAGTACATGAGTCAGATGGTGGTATTATCAAGTTATTCCTTACTCTATGTTTGTGTAAGATGCACTGAAGGAAATGTGACTGCCTTCACAGGCAGTGGAGCTCAACATTTTCCTAAACTCAGTGACCAGAGCACATGGAGTAATGAAATTTGACAGACACTCACTGAAGTATCTTGAGCAGTAGTGGGATAGGTGTGGAAACTAAGACAATAAAATAAAAAACAGTTGGAGAGGCAGAGAGAACAGGTATACTTATGAAAATAAATGAGAAAAGGAGCTCAGCAGTAAAGAATTGTCTGTTTTGTTGAAAATACAGTGATATGTGGTTCTTTTTCAAATCTGTTTCTTACATAAATAGCACAAAACGTGCCTTATGGCACAATCCAGCAAAGCAGGCAAGGAAATAAATGTTAGACATGCTTAAGTGCAGTATTTTTGACTACACAAATCTGTAGAACATCCCGATCAGGAAAGCTGTCTTATTCAAGACAGCACGAAACTGCACAGTTGGATCTCTTACAGTAGAAGTTTAAATTCATCTTTTCTTTAGAACAAAATTGCTTTAAATGTATCGCTTGATTGCGATCTAGGTTACAGGAACATACTGTTATAAGAATATAGCATTAGTGGAATTTTCCAAGTCCAAAAATAATTTAGTGTCCAAACACTTATCTGATTTACGGCTTCACAGCCATGTCTAAGCTAGTACTGCCAAATAAAATTTTCTTTGCTGTGACATGTATGCAGTTCTTCTTCAAGTGTTTGGAATAATGTCTTACATATAAATTAAGCAAAAGTTTCCATCTAGAAATATCCGGCTATACTTACATTTTTAAAGTGCAGCTTAATTTTTTATGGTATCAGTGCCTAAACATACATATGATATGTTTAACAAAATCAAGGACCCAAACACATGCAAGAACTGTGTAATCATATCATACTGTGTTTTTTCACAAGGTGTGTGTATTTCATATCATAAGGTGATTTTTTCATAATATAATTGTAAAAGTACTTTTCTGAATTCCAGTAATCTATGAATTTTGTTCAATTAGTATCTCTCAGGAAACCAATCAGACAGAATAATGACAGCGAGTTTGCCCTCTGGTTCCCCATAGGTGGGTGTGTTCCTGACACCTATGTAGAAACATGTAATTGAAATAACACTTGCATAAATTCCCTTTAGTAAGGATGCATTGGCTGGTGCCAGTGAATGTTAGGGCACTTAATCAAACAGTAAATAGCAATGCATGTCTAAGCATTGATCATTTAATGCAGACATTGTTGGAAGAATTAAATAGATTATTAAGTCCTTTTGTTCCTTCTTTTTACTTAGTATAATGTACCATTGCTTTCTAAATCTCCTTAGGCTCTTTAATAAAGAAAGATTTCTTCTCTTAATTTGGACAGCTGCATAATTGGGAATACTAAATCATTCTCAAAGATGTAATCTAAATGATCCCACTATGTAACAGTTTTCTGCTTAGTTTAGAGCAGAAGGAACAATTTAGACAACTGCAATCTGTTGCATTCCCTAAAAAAAAATCAAGCACTGATCATTGTACTTAATAGTTTTGAAACTGAAGATCTCCAGGTCCCTTGGAAATAGATATAATTCAAAGTTCAAAATATCTGTTGTGGAAGGTATAGTTATGGCCCTTTTAATGTAGGAAAATCTGATACACAGAGATTATTTAACAGAATTACAGGATTTAACCAATTCAAAATGTAAACCAGCGGGAGAATCTGAGACAAAAAATATCACAAAGTCTAACTTCCAGTCTTGGATTTTATCTACCCAAAATGCACCAAAAAACTGCCTAAGTCTAGACCCTATTTATAAAAAGCCATAGGATCCATGCACCAGCATTTTCCATACTTGATGGGAAGGTAATAGCAGTGACTGCAAAGCTGAGGCTTTGTTCATGATGTGCCCAGTGCAGAGGAGGTCCAAGAGGAAGACCCCAGACTGGGATCTTAACACGCACTGCCTTTCCCTGCCTGCTGGTCAGGCTCTTGGCATGAACCCTGCAGTTGCCAGTGGATGTATTTGTTCTGGTTCCATGTATTTCTTTGCGAAGCCAGTGAGGTGGAGGGACGCCTTTATCCTAGAAGGCTCTCAGAAAAGGGTAACAATCCTAACATCTGTATGACTGCACCTTTCACTCAAAATGTGATGGCCACTAGCATACACATCAATTTAATCAGATTTCCTGTTTTTATTCAAAAAAGAGCCAATAGCAGGCCAGGACTCCAACCTAAAAACATGCTAAGATACCTCTACTGAGCAGGAGGGACTTCAGCTAGTATTATCCCTTGGAGTTATGCTGAGCTGCTAATTTAAGTGCTCAATGCACGGTAAAGTTCATCTAGTGACAGTGCAAAATGGTGCAGAGTTTGACATGGAAGTTCAGGCACACCAAGGGCTTGTGGACACTGCAGCATCCTCCTGGAAATGATCTGCCTATGGTCACTGAGAGTGCTACAAACAGACTGTATGCTAATTTCTCAATGCACCCTCAATTTCCACTGCATAATAGCATTAATGACCTTGACAGAAAGCATTTCCTGGAGATTAATAACCGTTTGAGGTTAATGACCTGAGGCTATGCCTCAGGCCATCAGCTTCTCCAAGCTGCTCATTAAATCCTTAGGGTACAAAGTCTGCTTCAATCACTCCTGTTTAAGCATTTGCTCAGTGTCACCTAATAACAGTACTCTCCCTGAGGTATTTCCTCTTCAGAGGCCCTGGTGTTACAATTGTGTTTGTCCTTAAGTCTTTTGGAAAGAGAACTCATCGTTAATTTTTTAGGTGACTGTGTATTACAAGTCAAAGCATTTACTCAGGATTTACTCAATTTCTGCTGTGATGGACACAATTAAAATGAGACAGATACTTTCTTAAATTGCACCTTGAAATAGAAACTGTTTGGTTTAGTTGCTTACAGTGCCATAATCTAAACCAAGAGCCAGTAGCCTACTCCCATCTCAACACTATTGGTTCAGGCAGAAATCATTTATTTGAGAGGTGATACAGGACAGATTATCACTTTCTAGCAAATAGTGGCTGCATATTAGCTCTAAAGTATATCCCAAATTCAAAATTTGCAGAAGAAACAATATAATAGAGAATGCATCTGTCTCTTGGAGGAGGAATGCCATTGCTTGGCCAATTTCTTACTAATGAAGTCATAAGTCAAAGATGGTGTATTGTCCTGTGTTATGGTACATACTTGTGAAGGGTGAACTTGTTTTTCTGTTGAAGATTTTTTATTTAAGGGAACATTCTTCCCACATCCAGATGGCATCAAGTACAATTGGATCTTAGTTAAATCTGCTGTTGTGGTGTTACATCGTGTTCCCTGTTTGTGTGGTAGTGCGGCGCAGCATGACAAATAGGCATGGTACAAACAAGTTGCTATTGGAAGTTTCTTACCCGAGTTTCTAAACTGAAAGAGAAGAAAATCACAGGGAAAAAAGCAATCAACAACAGCCTTTGTAGGAAACTGTTTCAGTGAGCACGGTGCAGAGTATGTGTCTACAAATCAAGAACACTGTCTTCATATCAGTATCAGACTCCTCTGGTGAGGCTTTGCCAGCATCCCGTTCACACATTAGTCTCTGTTGTGCACCAAACAATCAGCTAATCTGATACATATAAGGCCAGTTAGGAGCAGTGCTCTTAGTGTGCTGGGAAAACTTTCCTGAGAGGTCTGGGAAGACCTGCCTTCAACCTAACTTTCATTTAAAATGAGCTATGCTGGCCCTGCGCATTGAGCTAACATCTTTGTCCAGAGAGAGCCTGAATTTTCAGGGAAAGTAAAACATTTTTCTGTCAAATCCTAAACATTAGAAGTGCTTGAAGTTGTTTATAAGCTTAAGACAATTAAAGAAAACCTGAATATCAAGACTGTATGGTATCATTTGCGGGGAAACCTTGAGTGTAGCTTAGTTCTGGTAAGTGAGACACACATACATCCTATGGAAACCAGCAGGTTTTTAATTGATGAATAAGACACAGATGCAGTGAACAACTCAAGTACTAACTCCCTTGCTTGTCTTTGAGATTACTGGATTCTAAGGTCAAGTAACTCTAATTCAATGACATGCTTTGTGTGGGAAATAGATGCTGTTTGTGTCAAGCACTGAGCACCTGCACAGGAATGTTCCTACGTAAATCTCAAATCCCTTTGCAAACATGGATGCAGATCATTTTACACCATCACTGCAAAGGGAGAAAGTCAGGTGCAAGTAGGTGAAATTAAGGACCTGAAGTCACACGATATGTTCACAGAGGATGCCTCAAAGAAGAATTTTATTTCATCTCACTAGCTTTATGTGCCTGTTCCTCCCAAAACCTCTGTATAGTCCCTAAAGAAGAATGAACACTTTTTAGGCACAAGCAATTTTACCTCTTTAATAAAGGCATTATGTACGATAAGATAAATATTGTCACAGAAGTACCACTTTGTCTCCATAGCCTTTAGGAGTGCATGGGATGAGTAGTTCCAATGCAGTTGCAGATAGGTGAAAAGATCCTCACCCTTTATATCCATAAATCCCCATGTATGTAAATAAATATTCTACATGGATGACAAAATGACTGCTGTGAAGACAGGTCAACTAGATATTTAAACATATGCTTAATGCTGAGCTTCTGACATGTCCTACTGAAAAGTGTTTTATAAAAACAGCCACTCTGCTGAAACCCTTACCATTGTGTGAAACAGAGCTAGGGCTGCTGACCCAGCCTTTGCTCTGACTCTCCCAGCTGCTCTTGTTTTGAGAGAACCATACAGCATCTTTCTTATGTAGATTTTAGGTGTAGGAATACACTTCTGATTGGAATTTCCTTTCTAAAGTCTATTGAGAATTCAGATGGGAGCCAGATGAGTTTTTCCTGTTCATTTAGAAGAAAAAATGCAAAACATCATGAGAAACTTAAAAACTCCAGCACTCCCTGAAACTCATCACCACAATAACATTTTCCTGAAAAAGTTCTTTCCAGGGGGATTTGAGTGTGCAGGTGATAAGAGTTCATAATGTTTTTCTACCCCTGATGAAGAAAGGGTAGATCAGTAAACAGTGAAACAAGGAAATGCTTTGAAATACATTCAAGAAATATTAGCTTTATGAACTTGGTTTTGAGGCTACTTTTAGCAATTGGCTTTGGCTAGGAGTTGCAGAAAGTTTAATGAAAGCCCCAGCTCTGTTCCCCAAATCAGAACCAGCCAATTGAGCATCACAGCTGTAATTTTCACCCTGTGGCAGTGTTGCCTTCACCGTACATTCTACAGTGTAGGTAAATTAGCAGAGTTCAGGCTGGTCGTTTGGGTTATTGTTTGTCTTTAAAGGTGAAGCTCTACCAGAAAATAAGGAACTGTAATTTTCGGTACAACAGTTTGATTCTTTAGTAGTAGGTGAGCTTTCAGAGCATAGCACTGTGGCCAGAGGATATTATGGGTCCTGGATTTCCAACTACAATTACAGTGTAAAAAGCCACTGCAAAATACAACACATCTCCTTGATCAAGATACCTTTATCATACATTCAATTTCAACCAGCGGCTTCAGAGCAACATGTGGGCTCTTAAGATGGTTTATTTAAAATCTTTAACTTCTATTCTGCTGAGATTTCACTGTCAGATTTAGACTTCTCCTAGGTGCTTTTACAGTGAAATCCATATGAGAGACCATCTTTTGTAGGCAACTGCCTGCTTTCTGCTTCTGCTTCTGTCTGGAGAATAACTTACCTCATCATACTTCTGGCATATCTGAGGCTAGACCCTGCCAAAATCTGAAAGTGAAATAAACCATCAAAAAATGTCAGATTCTTAAAAGTGCAGACCAAGGTCAAGTCTAGAAAAAGGCTAGACCTGGAAAATAAAGTACTTTGCCTTTTCCTTCAAAGCATACACAACCAATATTCAGTCTTTGTGTTTATCTGTATATCCCATTACTGTAGCACCAGACAGCCAAAAATGGCTCATGTCCTCAGCGCATGCATTCATTCTGCTTCTCTTGAGTGGACATAAAGCCAGAACAGCCCCTGGATCCTGCTCTTTGTGGAGCACATCTGTAGATGGGGAAGGGCCCCAAGCTGATCCCAAAGGCAGCACAACAGCTGGCAGGGAATTTCCAGCTCCTGCGTCCAGGGTCTAGGTTGTGCCTGTGCCCCTGGGTATGGCTCCTGCCTCTCACTGGAGGTGATGTCCAAAGGAGGGAGGTGTCCTTGCACACTCCTTCTGGGCAAGGGCAGCTGCTGTTGTTCAGGGATTTATTTTCCTGAAGACCAAATGGAAATCGTGCCCAACAAACTGAACCTTAGACCCCAAGGTTATGATAGCAGCCATCTCTCATCTCTTCTCTAAACAGGGTATTTTAATGCTCTGCCGAATTACAGTGTGAGGCACGCTGCCTTCTATCTCCTTAATCCTCTGTAAATTTGCTTCTAACAGCTACTGCCAAAATACAGTATGGCACTTGCACAGCACATGCTTCTTCAGTGGTAAGCACAAAGCGGCTTCTGTTCAGAAGGAATATGTTGCAAGCCCGTGAGTGACACATTGTGAGTGCTGAAGGTTATGAAACATATTCTGAAACGGAGCAAGCCATAAACACTTCATTTTTCAGAAACAGTCACATTACTTCTGTCATTCTGCTTGGCAATGTATGTATGCAGACCTTGGTGCATCCACGTAGCACATGTTGAACAAGCACCAAGTGCTAAACCAGTTGTGTGCCAGCAGCGCTGCGGAGTTCAGATGAAATATTTCAAATACCCACTTCAACACTCTTCTCAGTTTTTATAAAACCCCATGATCTTTATGTGTTTATTTTTACTTTGCTAGCCTCTCTCTTGGACCAAACTGACCTCAAACTACAGCATGGAGTTACCTTCATTGATCTCCAAGTTCTCTCTAAATGATCATGAGTCAGGTCATGGCTTAGGATAACTCATAACTTCCAGTGGGAAATATTTGGTGGAAGAGCAAGTGTCTTGTGTCTTTCTATGGCCAGATGCTTCTGTGAAATTAATGCATCTAGAGATCGGACAAGACCTGGATCAAATCCTTAATACCGCCAAGAAAACCTCTCCTTTTTGATATCCAGGCCATCTGACTGTTGAAGTTGTAAAGGAAGGAAAACCACATCATTCAAGGTATCCATGTGGTCCTCGTATACTTAGGGCATATTTATGAGAAAGTGCACTCTTCAACATACTGAGTCTCACAATTTTTGTTCCTGTGGAAGGAAGAACACTTTTTCCCTTTTGTTAACTGAAGTGTAAGTGTTAAGTGATGAGTCTCATTTCCCACCAGAAGTCTAGCTGAGCAAGGAATTAGTCATTTACTTTCCAAAATATCTAGCTGGTAGCACTGTCTAGTGACTAAACCATCTTTGCCCACAGTCAGGCAAATAATGATTCAGATGGGTGGGAATGTGCTCTCCAGCAGTCGGGGCAAAGGAACTCCATCCGTGAGATGGCAACTGAAACTGTCCAGCTGATTTCCCATCAACTATTAGAAGATTAAGAAATAGCTGAAATTTGGCCAGCAAGTTAGGAAGTGCCAGGGACTGTATTTCACTGACATTTTCAGAGCCAACCCTTCTGTATTCCCTCCTATTACTCAGCTAGAGACACTGACATGAAAACAGTAGATTTGTGCTTCAGCAGCTTTGGTGTCTCCTGTTGCTTACCTCAGATCCACTCTCCTGTACCGGCAGGGATCAGGCACTGGTAGGTCTCCAGCCTTCCTGTTGTCTTCTTCCAGGGTAATATGTGCCGTATAGCTGAAGGGCAGACTTTGGCTTTATAGAGTGATAACTGCAAGTGTCTAACTTTCTAACTTACCTAAGCTTTTTCATGCTATTTGATAAAAGAGCAATTTGTGTCTTTCCCGCTTGTAGCTAAAAATAACAGTAAAAAAAGTATAGAGCATTGTTAGTCCTGGGTGGTGCACTAATAAGTTCTTTGCTACCTCTGCTTTATCCCTGGCAATTATTATTGTTGAGTAATTACAGGGTTCCTGTGAATCTGGCTTCCATTTGCTTTGTGGTGTAACACCAGTAAGGAAATGAAAAGTGTCAGTACAATGGATACCCAGTGTTATTTCTGCCATAGGAGAATTTTGTATTATTCAAAACAGTTATTTTGTATGATGGTTTTAATAGCTGGAAAGAGACCTAGGTGAGCTGCAGAATGGAAAACCAGTATTTTCACTACATTGAAAGTCTGTTCTCTACTTGAAGGAGCACATAAAACCCCCACGGCCTTCTATAAAAAAATGTATGGAAAGGAAACCAGAGACTTCAGCCAAAATTCTAAAAATAATAACTATACCAACATAGCCAAGTTGTCTGTTCCTTCCTCCCTTCAGTATGAACGAATAAATGTTTATGTACAGCTATCATGTAGGAACTGCTTTAGCCTGGTTTCTGTGTGTTGCTCTGTAGCCATATGGACTTCAGCTTTCATTGCGAAGGGGACTGAACAAAAAAATCCAATGATTTGCAAGAGGAAAAATCCTGGAAGGATTTTAGGTCAAATATCCAAAACATTTTAGCTCACTGCTAAAACTGTTTGCTCTGTAATCTTCCCTTTGGGTTTTCAAAGTGTGTTTAGATGAGTATGTGCCAGTGTATAGAAAATGTCTGCAGCCACCTGGTAGTAGAAGGCAGGATGGAATGAGTCAGAATTAAAGGTGCCTGAAAAGGCAAATGAGAGTTACATATCTCAAGTATCTCCAAAGATCTGATCCTTACTAGTTAGGAAACTTAAATATCCTTAAAATCTGGCCTTTGTGTTTACCACTTTGCTATCAAAAGTTATTTGTATCTGTTCAGTAAAATTAATCAAAATTTCCACCATGTGATGGATGATGGAAACTGCCTGAAAGCTGTTTGAAGAGTAACTCCATTGCTGCTGTAAAAAGGAACCTTTGATTTGACTTTCCCACATTTAGTACTGTTTTTGTGTTAGAGGCACTTTCATAAAGAGGGTGCCTTTGTGAAGACGCAGCAAGAAAAGATTTTCTTTTTTTAGTAAGCAAGTAATTGTTTCCTTTAATCTCTTTGTTTTTCTCATGATTCTGTAAAGATCAGCATACAGTCATGTAATTACTGGCTCTGGACTAGATCAGATGGAAACGCATACTAGTGTGACTCCACTGTTTGTATGGCACTGCACAGTCAAAATAAAGGGTAACATTTAGTTCGCAATAGCATTAACAGACACTATTTCTTCAATCACTGAAATAATTTTAAAATGCAGTAGAACATCACGTCTGGCACTGACGTAGGATCAATCCAACTCCATAAAGGAAGACCAAGTTCAGAAGAAAATAACATTTGTGCTTAGTATCAATTTTCTGATTTTTCATTTCTTAGTCATAAGAAGACATCCTGGCAGCTTTCATTAGGAATACTCTTGTAGTAAATATCTGGCAAAAAGTGTTAAAAACAAATATGGGTGTTTGATGTTTAATCCCCTCTGAAATAGCAATAATAAAAAAGTACATATCCACAAATCATATAAACCTTCATTTTATAAATTATTTTCCACTACAGTCTCAAGGCATGATGAAATGTTAATAATGTCAATATACTTCAATACTTATAATTACAATATGGCTGGGAATCAGAAAAAGTCATCTAGGTTTGTAGGTAAAGCTCTTGCCTGTACTTTCAGGATAATTCCAATTCTGCTGTTACTGGATTTTACATAGATGACACCTTCTTCCAAACTGTGTGAACAAGTGATATTCTGCTGTTTGAGGTTTCAGGTTTTTTTCAGAAGAAATACACAGGACATCTTTCTCAGTTGGCCCTTTTATGGAAAGAGCTATTAAGGAAACAGTGGGATCTAAAGGCATATCTGCTTGCAGTGTTAATCAGCTGATAACAGACAGATAATACTGTAAGACCAGTTGGGAGTTCAGCACTTTGTATTGCATTCACTGTGTACAAGCCATGGATTCGGACCTCTGTCTTAAATATTTGAACTCTTCTGTATGTGCATATTTCTTGCACTACAAATTACTCATCTCATGTAGAACTCCGAAAGACAGTGCTTTAATCTTAATTCGTGATAAACAAGAACTGAGAAGTCTTTTTTATTAACACATCAAAGTATTATCTCCAGAAGGAGTTAGTTTCATATTAATGTTCAGTGCTTAATACAAATTTACAGCATGAAGACCACCTTGGATGGGTAGAGATTCTCTGAAGTATATCTGATTGCCCACATGTAATTTGAACATCTACAGCACATGAAGGGTATAATCAAAGAATAATTAATATGCTGATAAGGAATTACATTTTGTTCTACTTATCTTCATAATTTAGAGAGAAAGTTTACAATGACAACATCTATCTTTTGGGGTATTGTTTACATTTTCACTCAAATTATAACATGAAGCATTCTCCTGCATTCCATAGTGCCTTTCATCTGATGAGCTCCAATTACTGTCTGACCAATTAATTTCAGTGCCGCACACATGCAAACTACTTTGGGTATTGTGGAAAAAACTAAGAGAGGCATTGAAGTCTGAAACTTGACCTTTGGGTTAGGACACTGAGCCTGAAAACCCTGACTTCGAGAGACATTAAATCTCTGACTTTAATTGGAGTTATGAGTTACCCATGAGAGCTGAAACAAATGCTCATAGGAGCACAACATCCTCTTCAGAGACCCCTGAATGTCAGGCCACTCCAGAGACCTTCTGCATCTTTTATGCTGCTTGAATTCAAGCTGTCTGCAAATCTCCCCTGGCCTTGCAAGAGATAGCATTTTTCAAAACCTTGCAAGGATGGAGGGTAGCTGCAAGCTGCATGTAGTGGGGTCCATCCACTGCATCCAAATTCAGACCAGATCTCAAGAGTAGAGTACCAGACAAAACACTTTGTACCATTTGTGTGCACTGAAGAAACATACCTTGTGTCCAGATTGAAGAATTTACAGCTCCTGTAATTAAAGTATTAGCAATCTAATCAAAGAGTTACTTCAGCTACGAATAACACATAGACTTCCAAGTATAAAGTTTTGGCAAGTTTCCAGTGGTGGCACTGTCTGAACTGATACACATACACTCTGTATTACCCATAACACCTCTTAATGGTGTTATGCTTACCCTTTCTATGACTTTTTGGATCCTAAAATCAAAGGTGCTAGTAGAAAAGGGGTGTAGAGAGGAG
>JBCJKH010055766.1:0-11636 GCA_039877255.1 Loriculus beryllinus | reverse complement strand
AAAAAACCTCCCAAACCAAACCACCACAAAAACAAAACCCCAAAACCATTGAGATTTACTTGCTTGGTTATTCCCTGTGATTATTCACCCACTGCAACCTGAGAATTTTTATGTCTCAGTTGGTCTTCAGGAGGATTCCTCAGCAAGCTCTTCTGAGCAGCTAATTGCAAATAACATTGAAATATGATAAGCATATAAGAGCATTAAATGGTAGCATTCTCTGTCACCCATAGCCTCTGTTAGTTGTACTTCCAGGCCAGATGAAGCTAGAATGTACATACAGCTGTTCTGAGTTGTAAAATACGTTTTGAAATGGGATTGATTCATCTGTGTTTCTTGAGATTGAATTAAGCAAAAGAAAAAAATATAAAGACTTGTCTTTTTTCCAAGCACTTAATAAAAATATTCAGTCTCACTGGAACATAATAGAGATGTGCTTTCAGCACACAGATGTGCAGTAGTGAAAGCCACGTTTTTTGTAAGCTGCTCATTCTTTTGTGCAGTGTTAAGAACTGAATGTACTTTCATACTCCGTTTTTTGGCCTTGACGTGAACTAATGTCAAAGCAAATGAAGACCTAGTGGTGAATCCTTTTCAGCACTGTTAATGATTGCAGCCATTGCAGAGCTGTTATTGGCTATCTAATCATCTTTGGGATTTCTTCAATATCAGGCTTTTGATACATAGACCTTGTATTCTGATTTTCTTTTTCTGCAACAAAACTTGCTGGCATGACTCAGTATTTAGTGGTTCAGAAAGGTGAGTGGGTCACATACTGCAGAGTACCTTCAAAGCAAGCTTTATGGTGAGCTTCAGTGGGTAAAGTCATTAAAAATATGAGTGATCTGAACAGAGTTACATGGGGAAAAATTCATGCCAGCATTTGCTATCTATAAAAATGCATTTTAGTAGAAAATAGATTTACAACTGGATTTTTTTTGCATGCAAAGCAGACCATGCAGAAAACCAGCTGATCCTGATTTTCTTTTCCAGTTCAATCACTTGCTTTCTATTTATGGTTTAGTATGGCTGCCTAGATTTTACAACCAGAAATATTCCAAAACCCTTGACTGGTTCATTCAGGTTGAATAATAAGTAACATAAAATGTCTATTTTATTCAACACTTGCACACTTTGTGTTGCAAATGCAAGAGGTGCAAATATGTGTTTTGACTTTGATCTTGTAAACCGAAACTGTTCAAGTGGTAGATCCTGATCTGGATCTGGGCAACAAGGAGGTGTTGGCCAGGTTTTCCCAGAAACCCGTATTTATCTGGGTGAGCCTCTATTTTCAGTTGTTCCTCCAGTTGCTCTGGGAGCAGCTGCTCATGCAGGCAGTGCGGGCACTGGGCAGAGCCAGACCTGGCACACTGCTTTCCATAATATGAGCCCAAGGAGCTTGGTAAAAATTGAGGTACCCCACTGTCAACATACATTGGTCATCTCAGAGGTTGGGCACAGAACCATGTGTGTGACTGCTGAACTGCTCAAAGCCTGTTTCACTAGAGACATTTCAAACTATTCCTGTGTTTTTGTCTAGCTGACATTTATTTACTGCTGCTTTAGTAAGTGCAAAAGGTGCATTTGCCTCTCCTATGCAAAAAGCTTTAGGTCTTATCAGTCCCCTCTTGAACATGAGTTTCTTCTGTTCCCTCATGCTCAGGTATCCTGACTGTCACTTTCAAAGTGAAGAGAGACTATTCTCTTGTTCAGCTGATGATTCCTACACCTCTTCTAGAGGGAAGGATGCATCTTACCCAGTGATGCATCTTACCCAGTGAAAGCTGTTTGATAGGGGAAACGTAGCACAACATCAGCTGTGTCCATACATTTAAAGAGTGGAGAGTGGGCAAGATGACACAGACTGATTCCTCTTCTCACTGCTTAATACAAGCCTTCTCCATAAAAGATTTCTCTTGATAGGCAACTGAAACAGCCCAAAACAGGCCTGGAAGTGAATTAAAATTAAAGAGTGAGTGGTCTGGGATCCAGTGCTTGAAGCTACTGCCTGTATCTATTTTATTTAGCTGCACAGCCGTAGCTGTAGCTGTTTATTCTCTCTCTATTAGCAGCCACAAGAGAAAAGTATTGTCAGTAGTTGATTTATCTCACCTATTTTAGACAATACTTCAAGGTGAAATTAATCACCCTTTGGAAGTATCTGTCTTTCTATTGCCTGTGGAGGGAGTCTGCATAATGGAGTTCAGATGGCTAAAGGTAGGAGTAGGAAGGCACATCCTACCTGTGCAATTGTCCCTTCAGTAACATAAGACCTGCACTGGGGTTCCTGGCAGAGCTTTCAGTGGCTTTCACATGGGACTTTTCTCTGCAAGAAGCATCAGAGCAGGAAAAAACACAACACATGCTCTCTGTCACCCCATTCCCACTCTGCTTCATCTTCACCTCTCCCCAACAACTTATTCTTGGGAGGGGATAGAGCACAGGACCACAAACCTGGCTGAGCGATTTCTCCTGCTGTGGAGATGATCAACACTTCATCCTGGTCACCGAGCAGCTGTGCAAACCCCAGGGTCCTGTGGACACAGGTGGATTTGTTTGAGAGACTATTTTGTGTTCTGATCTTATAAAGAAATACTTCAGGGTGGTGACAGGGTTTTTAAGCAACAAACAGCTACTGTCAAGTCTCTGTTATACTCTTGCAAGTAACTTCTAATGCAAAGTAACAAAATGGAACTTCTTTCTCTTTTCTCTTTCTGTTCAGAAATCGAAGCAAAGGAAGCGTGTGACTGGCTACGTGCAGCTGGATTTCCCCAATATGCTCAGTTCTATGAGGGTAAGTAAGTTTTTATCCTCTTTGCGCAGTATTGAAAGTGCACTGGGTTCTTGCCAGCAGAGCTTGCAATTGCCCAGCTCTGCGTTTGACTGAGTTATGGCCATGGCTGGCTGCTTCACAAAGCCTTAGCTGCTGGACTCATACCAAGTGCCTAAAGAAAAGTAAGATTCTTGCTCTCATAGCCATGGGAAGAAAATAAAAAAGAGGGACATAGTTTGTGTAAACCTCAAAGGTTAGCAAAAACAAGTACAAAAAATACAAATACATAGGTCTCATTTTTAAAAACTTCCTGAACTGTGTCCAATATGAGATTGAACACAGTGTAAGTTACTGAAAATTTCAGTCTTACTGAAAATAAGATTGAAAACTGCCAAGTTACCAAAAGTGAACAATCTGAGCTGCATTTTACATATGCAAATATTTTGCTAACTCCAAGCAAATGGCCATGTCCCCCTCCTAGTTGTAAAGCTTGTTCCCAGAGAAATGGTGTCCTTGAGGGCAGGGTAAACGGTTGCACTGCTGCTGCATTCAGGAGCAGTTTGGGACCTGGGGCTGGGGTTTTCCTGCTCTCCTTAGGTTTGTGCTGAGAGGAAAGCTGCAGCTGATCTTCATTCTTCCCAAACTGCATATTCTGCCTGCCAGAGATACAGAGCCAGCTCAGGCCCACTTGGGCTTATTAGCTGAAGCACAGCTCTGCCAAACTCCACTGGACACTTTCCAGGGTCAGTTTGGGTCTGGAGGCAGCAGCACAGCTCCACTCATGGAATGATGGCCAAGAAACCTCGTGGGTCAGAGCCAGCTCTGCAGAGAGACAGCTTGGATGCCATCCATCCCCTTGTGTGGGGTTGGGGCCAGTGGGGAGTGTGATGGCAACGACACCTCCACCTCTTCTGATGGCCCTCAAGGCTTGGGTACTGGATCCTGATGGGCTGTTGGGTTCCCAAGGGTTAGGAGCACCATGCAGAAATGATTGGGTGGTTCCACATGGGCTCTATTAAACTCAGCAGGGAACTAAGATTAATAAACCTTCCAGACCAAAGCTGACATAGATGTGTGTCTACCATGGTCCATGGGTGTCCAGTAGTACTTTTTTGTCTGCCTTGTAGTCAGAGTATCTCAGATACCGACTCCTCCAGTGAAAGGAGAGCCCACTGCCTACTGAACTCAAAGGGATGTTCCCTCCGAAAAAACAACCTGTGCTGTGCTCCCACAGTTCCTGTAGAGTCAGTATGTGCTCTAGACAGTCTGAGTCTCTGAAAACAAGGTCCTTTTTACAGCATCTGTTATGTCAGTGTTAAGCACTAGTGTCTGAAAATGCTGGCTGCAGTTTCTGTATCCCAGTATCCTGCTGTGGTACCTAAGCATGGCAGAGTGGTCTGGAGAGCAGCCACAGTGCTGGAACACATCCCACTGTTACAAAGCCCACTAATGTTTAACAGC
The DNA here is from genome assembly GCA_039877255.1 of Loriculus beryllinus. Classification (NCBI taxonomy): domain Eukaryota; kingdom Metazoa; phylum Chordata; class Aves; order Psittaciformes; family Psittacidae; genus Loriculus; species Loriculus beryllinus. The sequence continues at coordinate 7,402 of JBCJKH010055766.1, read as the reverse complement.
CATGTCACTTTTTATTACAAATGTCAGCTTCCAGCACACTAGCCTGGCTTTTTAGCTGACATTGGGGGTTATAATTCAGCTCATCTTTTTGGTCTCTGTTACTTGAGTAACACTTTGTCTGAAATCATTGTTATTGGAACCTGTAAAAAAAGCAAAAAGCATGGAACATTTCTGTTTCATGGGAAAAGTCTAGCAAAGAACTCATTAAGTCACTGTGATGGGAATGGAGAACCTTGTTGATCATGTGGATAAAGAAAGTCTATTGGTAATTCACTGATCTCATTTGTTTGTGCTAGGTGCTAGAAAGAACAGCTAAAGCCAAAATGAAACAACCTTGCTCTCTCTTTGGTGCACAGGGTGTTCAACTCCACCTTTAACAGAAAAAAAACAATAAAGTGGCAAAAAGAGTCACAAATATAGCTGGAAGGGAACCAAAGCTGTGTGAAATCGGTTATACTAGATCTTAGTGAGCAAGCACATTCAAAGCATTTTAGATGAAGACAATGTATTTTCATTTGAATAGCATGCAGTCATCTTAATATTGTGTCTCCTTTTGTAGACTCCCAGTTTCCCATTGACATTTCTGCAGTAAAGAAAGATCATGATTTTCTTGACAAGGACCTTGTAGAACCTCTTTGCAGGTAAATAACACCTAAAATTTCTTTTCTGATAATTTAAGAACATGAGCTGGTTTCTTACTGTTAGCATAGCAGCAGAAGCAGCAGCAGTGATGTTTGCTTGTCCATGTGAATTAAGCAATGCTATCATGCTACCATTCTAAACTAATTTCTCTTATGGAAAATCCTGGAGTGGGACCCTCACTACACTCACAGGAAACATCCCATGATTTGAGAAGACCCAAATACAATGGGTTTGGAATAAGATACCACCTTTAAGAAGTAACTAACTATAGTACAAGCAAACCCTGAATAAATGACTCACATTTGAGCTGCAAATGAATAAGCACAGCATAAAAGATGAAACTTCACTGCACAGAATTCAGCAAGTAGTTTCTCTGGCAGAAAACGTGGTTTTCTTGCTGTTGTGATTCCCTTGGTACTCTCCTTTTGGCACCAGTTACAGAAGTGGGACCAGAACCTCACAGTACTACAGCTGCTACAACTAATCACTGCTTTGCCTCTCCCAGAGGGCTTGTGTTTGCTGTTTATCTAACTTTTTGTACTCTGCCTGTGATAAATATACAGTATTGCATTGCTCAAGTTCTGTCCCCCAGGACTCAAGAAGCAGCAATTCTGTGGTAGTTTTGCAAAACCACACTGCAGAGGCATTGTTCCCCTCTTCTTTCTCCTGTGCTCAGCTCAAGCTGGGTACTGCTCCTCTCTTCTTCAGTAAGGACAAAGGAGCATCTGGCCCCTAACCAGATGAGCTTTATTACATGTTATGGAAACTTTCACAACATCAGCATCAAGATAATTGGACAAAACTCTAGTCCCCCTTTTGCAACTGTGGCTAAAGTCATCAGAGAGCATATGCTGTTCCACTGCACATTGTACTGTGCACTGTAGGAATTAATGGGTCTGTGATGGAGGACTTCAGAGAGGGGTTCTGAGAGTCATAGAAAATAAGGCTGGAAGAGAATTCATCAATCCATTTCTATATCCTGGGTTATGTCCTCCTTCCTGGAGGATCCAGGTAATCCTGGGTGTAGCTCTCAGAATGATTCCCCCAAACTCCTTTACTGCGAGACATTGCCTCTCATTTTTTTCTGTTACAATTACAGGGAACAGAATATACTCTTTCTCTATGTAGTAGCCTCTGTGTCTGAAGACAAGTAAGTTGGAAAGACTTTGATCATTCAGTGATTGCTCTCAAGGATACAGACTTGATCCACTGCTGTTCTCTGATGTTTGGTGTGAGGAATTGCTATGTCCATGGCTAAGAAACCTTCTTTCCACACATACACATTTCCCCTGCTTCAGTCTGGCATGTTGGAAGACATACTTTGCTGTAATTTGGGAACTGGAAAGTGGTAGTGGTAGGAGGTTGAGATGCCTTTCTCTGCCTTCCCCCACTCCTTACAAAGTTGAAGAACTAGCCAGAAGTTGAAAGATGGTATCTGTCCCTGTCCTTTTCTTGTGAAAAAAAAAACCAGTGAGGTGCAGTTATTGCATAGCTCTGTGACTCTCCTCCGTCTTTCTTTGAAATAATTGGCAATGGTAGTACTTCAGTCATGGTCACTGAGCATCCAGCACCTACATAGCTAAATGGGAAAAGTTCGTCTCTTGGTCCTCTGACCTTTCTGTAGACTCACCTACAATCACACTAGGTTGATATATTTATGAGGATTTATTTGTGAGCTGAACAGCTGGAGACTTTTTTTTACCTCTGTTTTATTAAAAGACGAGGGTTTGGGAAGTAAACTAGCATCTGGATAGATGCATTCAAGTGACAAAATGCTTTATGTTAGCCTAAATCAAGTGGTTCTGCTAAGACCTGTGGTACATAAGCATAGACACAGATCTTTCCAAACTTGTTATTCAAAATAAAGTGTTTTATTGCTGTCTAGTAACTTTTTCTGTTATGATTTTATTCAGAAGACAGCATCTGTTGGCTTTCAATTTTTGCTGGGAGTTTTTAAACAGTTTGATCTAAAAAAGGAATAACACCTCATACATTAGCAGATAGAGATACAAGTACTATGTACAGGTTAGTTTTCAGGTTGCAGACATTTAATTTGCCGTAACTCAGCAACTCCAAAGCTTTAGCTGAGAGTAACCTGTGAAAAATGATTCAGGCAAATGTCAAGATTCAGGTATATCAAAACCAGTAAACAGTGTCAGCCGCTGCCCCCAATACCACCTTTGTTACTGTATTAGCTACCAAACCAACATCTTCCAAGCTCTCCAGTACACTGGAAATTCTCACAGCTCAGCTGACCACTGTGGCTGGTTTTCTACCCTTGCTTTGCTCTGTGGTAGTGTTACAACGAGGTGCATGACAGTAAATCATATGAGAGCTGCAGGCTATGATTCATTTTCATGAAACAGCTAAAAAAAAGGTTGGTTATTATTTCTGTATGCACTGATTCCCAGGTCAGGAGCCAAACTGCCATTCTTCAGACACCCAGAACTGCCCTCAAAGATATGCATGACCAAGCCTTCACACTGACTAATAGGGCATTCAGCCCATAGTGCCAGACAAAATAGGTTTCTCATTTTTATTTGGAGGATAATTTTAAAGCTGGAATGCCAGAGTGGATAATCATTTTGAGCAGAGTTTTAGCTCTGAGTGATGATGGGTTTAGCATAAAAACTGAATTTCTGTGCTCTTGTTGGTTTAAATCAGACTCTCAATCTCATCTTATAACCAGTTTTCTTATGGCATTGCAGTATATGAAACAACATGAGGCTCAAATGTAGAGTAACCTTTTTTTTTTTTTTAAGGCAGCTGTTAGCATTTTAGTCAGAAAGCCTAAGACTCCCTGTTGTAAAAGATTTCAGTGACCTTTGTGAGATATTCTAACACTCCTGCTGTTTGCAATATCATTTGAAAATTTGGCAGACTAATGACCAAATGTGAAGCCTGTGGGTTAGAGGCGTATCTATCAGGAGATTCCACACAGATTTTATTGAGTAATGAACAATAGAAAATTGCCATGCAATCTGCAGGCAAATGCTGTCAGCCTGCCAAAATAATAATTGGGCATGAAAATTTAATAGCTGGATCTCTGTGTCATTTCCAAAATAGCAGCAACCAACTCTGCGCTGGGAACTTTTGTGGATGCTGTGATAAGAGGGTGAGAAGGAAAAGCCAAGCCATGTTGTGCTTTTTGTATCCACGTAAATACAGTGACTAAGAATATAAAGAACAAGTATGTATGTCTGATATATAGGCCCCTAAACCATGCTCTTAAAATTTGAATTGTGCCAAGCAGCCAGCAGCCTATTTTTCCCTAACTGTTGTCTCTTAGATAGTTTGTAAATAATCCAAAGGTTGCTGTATATGGGACATCCTACCATTAGGGTTTTGAAATTATGATTGTATAGTCAGTACTGCCTTCTGAGTTATATTGCTCTAGGTGCTGTTAGGAAATAAGCCCGGCTTTCCCCATGCACTACAGAATGCCCTGCTCTGAAGTCAGTAGAAAGGCACCCACTGACCTCAAGGAGAGTTGACTCACCTCATGTGAGCATGTAGTCTATAAGGTAAATCAGTTGCAGCCATGATAAAACATGATGGGACTGGTGTCACATATATTCTCTTCACACACAAAACTGGTGGATTAGGGACATGCCAGTGCAAGCTTTACACACCAGCCCTAACGGTACTGCAAGGACCTCAGCAAGGACCTCAGCAGAGCCCAGCACAGAGCTAAATTCCACAGCCGCAGAAGAAGCTAGCTAAGGTGATGTGTATCCAGCAACTAAACTTGGGTGAGAATAATGATAAAACAAATAAATAGTGTTGTGTTTCCCTCAGAGGGGAGTTTTAGGGAACCATATAATGTTTTGCTTTGTCATGATCCATAAAAAAGGACATTTGTAGATTTGCCAAGGTAGGATATTGTGCTGTCTGTGTTAGCCCTCCCCACAGTGCCTCCTGCATGACTGCATTCCCCACCAGCTGCTTGGAAGCAGCTGCAGAACAGTTCCAGAGGAAATGCATGGAGATCCAGGTCTGGATGGCTCTACAAGCAGGACAACAGGTTCCTCACAGGGGTTTCCAGCTAATCAGGTCCTGCATTTCTGCAAGCTTGTGTTTATTTGTAAACACTGCTTTGTGCTGTGCAGGATGCAAAAGTCAGAGAATTCCTGCTTCTGAAGAACTTCCATCATAAGGGTTAATAATTACAGCACTGGGGTTGAGATTCAGAGCCCTGAATACCCTTGTCTGTTGCCATCTTAGATATCCTAAAGTACCTCAGACTTCTCTACAGCTGGCTGGACCATAGAGGACCTGCAGTAGCTGAAAGACAAGCTTGATACTCGAAGGCATCTAAAATAGCACCAGATACCTCTGTCCGCTGATGCTTAAGCATTGTTTGAAGGGACACTTTTAAACATAGATACGATGTTTCACCATAGAGATAAGTGTTAAACCGTAGAGGTAATGTTTACCTGTGATGGCCTGGAGAAGGAATAAAATTAACATCAATGAAGCATTTGCTGTAGTGAATATTTTGCAGGCTTCTCCTGAATACTGTAAAGCTTTCCAGACAGGTATTCAAACACATCCTAGGTGATTTGGTTTTATATATCCACCTCTCTTTCATTTATTTAATGTATTTTTTCCTGTGTTTTCTCAAGTCCAGATTTTGTGCTTTGTTGACATTACAAACAGGCAGTCTTTTCCCATGTTTTTAAGCAGGGATGTGGTGATTCTCCCACTTTGACTGGGATATTTGTGACAGCCTTTTGTAGCCAGAGACTTCTATTTTTTTTGCTTTTTGAAAGATTTGATGAGGGCTTCACTGTCAGTCATCTAATGGCTTTAAGCAGATGAGAAAAGTTTTCTGCCATGCTGGCACATCAACACAAGAAGTTGAAACAGACTGGCTTTGATTGGAGTTGTTAGCACCAGGCAGGCTCACAACTATGATCATTAGTTCTCTAATTTCACTGGCAAATCTTCCCACAGCACTGGAAGTGCCCCAGAAAGCTTGCCAATGTTTTGTAGATGGGTAAATATAAAACTTGAAGTTGAGGCCCTGGCACTCAATAGAAGGTAGTTTTGGTTTTGATGGAGCAAGTTCTTCCTAGTAAAGCTAGGCTGGAAAGCAGCCAGGACAACGGCGTGGCTTCCCAAACCTTGAGTTCAGTACTCATTTTTATAGAGATAACTTCTCAATCCTTGCTAAAACAACCTCACTTTTGGATGTTATTAGAGGGAAAGTGATGGCTTTAGATGGTCTTGTTGGTTTCATCATGTGCTTTCTGCACCTTTCCATGCTGAAGAAGCATCCTTTCTTCATAGAAGTGCCATGACATTTTCTGCTGTTGGGTGGACATATACAGAGGTACCTGGGTGCAAACAGGGCAAAGAATACATCAAGGGCTTTTGCTTCCTTGTCTTCCTGCTTTTGGAGTGTGTGCTTGCTCCTCAGTTATTGAAAGGCAAGTGATACCATAGTGAATGGCAGGAGCACTGGTCCTTGTATTTAAAATATTTTCTTCTAAATCTTCTCCTTAACACCTGCAAATAGGCAGTGAGAGTAGAGGGTTTGTATAAACTGTTGAGGAAGCAGTTGCAGTGATCATCTGCCAGGGGCTGTTGAGGAGACAGCCCTCTTTCTCAGGAGCTTCTTCAGTGCCTGCTCTCATGAAAGCAAGTGAGGGGGAGTTGATGTCTTGTTTTTCAGAGTTGGTGAGCAGCTTGAAAGGAGGCAGTGGTTCCTCGGGTTTTTTGAGCCTCAGGGAATGAATTTAGCTGATGCCTGTCTCCCAGTCAGCCTTGCAGAACATGTTTAGGTCAAGGAAGCAGGGAGCACTTCCCCATCCCTGGGAACCTCAAGGTGTGAGGACACAACAGCAGCTTGACTCAGCTATGCAGCTATGAGCACTCAGGTGGCACACAACGGCATGTCAGTGTGGAAATGCGGCTTCAGGCTTGTCTTTTCAGCACAGCCCAGCTAATGCAGGGACTCCAATCTGACCTTCCAGTTCACCTCTCTTGTTATCTCCAAGGACAGACAGTTGGGCCAAAGTCGTTTGGAAATGTGTCTGTGCCTATGTATATTTAGAATTAATACTGATACACAAATGGAAACATTTTGCACTCAAAAGAAGCGCTGAACATTATTTAGCTCCAGGACTCCAAGAAATTGCGACTTTGGGTTGAAAATTCCATGTTTGGACAAAAGATGAGCTTTGCAGTAATAGATATAATCCCAAAGGAGGATTTGTGGGCAGAAGGCTGAAGATATAGCTATGGAGCCACAAAGCCTAAAATTTATTTCAAGAACATTACTATCATGCATGCAGGGTGTGCTTGTGCATACATTATATGCACATTAATATGATGAGCACAGGACTTTTCTGATACAGCATAACAGGTTTATGGGCTTGAATTAGGGAGGAGTATTTTTTCTACAGAAGAGCAGGTGACATTTCATAAGGAAATGTTTTTTTATAGGAAGATCCACATTTGGAGGGCTGGTTCCTTATTAGTTGGGTCAGTTTGGAAGGATCTCTAATGTTAGAAGTTCCGGGGAGGAATATGTTAATACCATAATTTCTTATGGTATGTGAGAGTACGGAACTGATGAACAGGGGGAAGAATTCACAGCCAGGGATGGAGAATTCACAGCTTCCCTGGCAACCCATTCCAGTGCCTCACCACCCTTACAGTAAGGAACTTCTTCCTTCTATCCAATCTAAACTTCCCCTGTTTAAGTTTTAACCCATTACCCCTTGTCCTGTCACTACAGTCCCTAATGAAGAGT
>JBCJKH010055762.1:10340-21909 GCA_039877255.1 Loriculus beryllinus | reverse complement strand
TGTTTTTGTTGTTGTTGTTGTTGTTGTTGTTATTATTAAAGGCATGGCTGGAAAGAACTCCAGGACTTGATGCTGAAGGATTTGATTTCTGGGGCCAATTTGAAGTGAATGTTTTAAAAGGTCTAGAAGAAGAATTTACCTTGTTGCAGGTATGCAGTAGAGCTTCATCTAGCTGTAAGCAAAGGCAGTGGGCAAAATGATATCCTGACGTAATTTTGACTTTATTCTCATTTGCTTCACTTAATCCGCAGGAAGTGGAAAAAAATGCATTTATTTTTTCCAGGAAATCTGAATAAGTTTGTAATTTGACATGTAAGTTTAAAGTATGTGATACATGTATGATTTTGATTGCAAAAGAGAAAGGATACTATCAATAGAAGGATTGAAACTGATTTTACTGAAACTACAACTTCACCTTCAGTTAGTACTTGCATCTACAGTTGAGGGTAAACATGAAGTTTGAGGTACTGAGTTGTGAGTATGGAGTGTCACTATAAAAAGCTCATTTCTGTTTAACAGTATGTGGCGATTTGCTGCTATGTGATTGTTTGAATTACACTAGCAAATTAGCAAAAGAAAATCCCCAAAATACTGTATGACCTGTAGCTTTAAGTAGATTTTTAATGGTAAAAAAAAAAAAGCATAACATAAGAATTAATAAATTTTTAAGAATTTGTGTATTCTAAACCTTTTTATTTACAATTTTCTTGCTCATGGCTGTTCAAGGTTGTCTTCTTTTTGCCTTGAAGATTAAGTGTTTTTAAAGCCTCTAGACCCAAATAAAAAAAGATAAGCTGCCAGTTCGAACATTCATTCCTCTGAATTGTGCTGATGGATATTTAATAGTACGTTTTGTCGTAATTGTGTTTCTTAAAGGACAGTGACTCAGAGATTCATCTATGTTGTTTGAAAATACAGCTCTTACTTTTTCGATGTGAACTTACAGAGTATTTATGATGAAAATAGCGGTTACATGATGGGTCATTCAAGCGCTTAATTTTCCCTATTGAATTCTAAAACCAGTTTTTGTTTTAAATATCAAAGGCCAAACCAGAATCAGAAGAAAAAGATGATGAATTATCTGAATTTCAAAAACAGAAAGAGGTATTACTTTCGTTGTTTGATGAAAAACGCCATGAACACCTGCTTAGTAAAGGTAGATTTCATTAATGTGTACTTCCAGGTTTTTTATACATAATCTATATAAATATGTAACAGCATTAAATTTGCAGGAGAATCAGTAACAGACTAAGGATGCTTGTATTTTGCAGGAGAAAGACGACTGTCTTATAAAGCACTGAAGGGTGCCCTAATGATCTACTTCTACAGGTAAAGTTAGAAGATGTATTGTTAATACATACTGGCAGGAGGGGAGGTGAAGGTTAAGGACAGCAGCACAGATTTATTTAGGTTGGAAAAGGCCTTGGAAAGTAAGCTTGTACAACCCTCCACAAAACCTAGCCTGAAGGTCAGGTTGGGCTGCTCTGGGATGAGTCCAGTTGAGTTTTGAGTATCTTTTCAAGGATGTAGGTTGGCCTCTTTGAGCAGCTGGTTCGTGCCCATCCAGCGGCTGCTCCTCAGCGTGAAACTGGCAAATGCGTTGTTCAGACCATTCTACAAAGTGTCCTAGGAAGAATTAGAGTAATTTTCCAAGTATGAGGGAAAAATCAGATTCAGGCTTCTGTGGCAGAAGCATTACTTAGAATATTTAGTGACATTTCAATACCGGTTTAGGAAAAATGTATATGTTTTGTCATTATTATACACTGGTGAAGTGCTACTTTGAAAAGTACAGCATATTGTAAGAGGTCCCGCTGTCTTCTCTTTCATTTTCCAAGGGAGGAGCCTCGTTTTCAGGTTCCCTTTCAGCTTCTTACTTCCCTTATGGATATTGATGTGCTCATGACCAAATGGAGATGTAAGTTCCACTGTCTGATTGTGATGCTCCCTCTTTTAGATGAAAACAAACTGCTCTGTTTTACCCAGAGTTTTAGAACTGAACTGAGTTCATCCTTTAGGAATGACTGGGTTTTTTTATACTTCATGCAAGACGAAAAATGAGCAACTTCTTCTGTGATAGTAGATATATAGGTATAGCTGTCACTTCTGTGACATGCAATTCTATTTAAGTGGCAGGTATATATTTTGTAATGTCTCGCGAAATGTGACCATGTCATTTCATCATAAAACCGTAGAATCGTTTGTGTTGGAAGAGATGTTAAAGGTCATCTAGTTCCAATCTCCCTACCATGATCAGGGACACCTTTCACTAGATTAGGTTGCTCAAAGCCCTATCCAAACTCATGAAGACCTCATATGCAAACATTCTTTGTGCTCCTTCTCTATCTAGGCATCCAGAAATGAATTAATTTTGTATTAACAGAGCACAGGAATGTATAAGAATTAGTGTATTCTTTCTATACTAACAATAATTTTATATTAGCTGACTGAAGAGTGGCAGAATTAACTCCTGCATTGCTGAATACCTGGTACTGTTATATCTATGTAAAGATCTCTGTAGAATCTTTAATATTTCAGTGATACACCTTGATGTGACCCTTTGTTGTATCTTAACAGTGAACATACAGCCTGACTTTCTTTTATGTTACTTAGATAACCATGTCTGCCTGGTTCACAGAATGATTGGCAGCAAGGCTGGCACTGGTGGCTCATCAGGCTACCAGTATTTGCGCTCAACAGTGAGGTAAGAATAATGCGATTCCCCATCACCCGCAAAAATGCAGTTTGGAGGTACTCTAATGCCAAGAGACAGATTTTAGGTAGCTCACTAGAGGATGGAGAGCTGTTGTTTCTCATCTGGGACTCTAGCATTTCCTCCTGGTGGCTGTAACATTGTTTTTCAGGTTGACATATACAAATTTCAAGCCTTTTGGGGCAAAAAGAACTCTTTTTTGCACATGCAAAGTGCTATGTATAATTCTCAGTCAGGGAATCTGGGCATTACGGTAACAGCAGCAATAATTAACCCTGCAATTTTCAGTTTGTGTACAACTATCGATGTATAACTTCCTTTCTTAGCATGACCTCTAATTGTACAACATAAGGTACTTTAATTTAGGATTGAATATATTCTGAAAGCTGATAGTAATTAACACTCCCAAGCTGTGCAGGCAACAATCAGAAGTACAATTCCTTTTGCTGAAGCAGAAAAGGAACTTAGAAGGGATGTTTGGGGTCTGAGCACAGAGCTCTGAATGGGTTGATGTTTTTATACAAATTAGAGGATTCAGCCAATTAGACCATTCAGTCCTTTTAGCTGAAACTATGTCCTGATAGTCCTGTACAGCATTATGTCAAAAAGCACAAGCGTCTTTAGAACATCTTCTAAGAGCACCTTCTTTGAGGTTTGATTTCAGAGAGAAACCGTATGTAGCTGGTGACTGCTATGTCTGTCTGTGGGCAACAGTTCCCATCACAACTGTTGTAACAGAGGGTGGAATGGAGGTCAGATGGTTACATTGAATTTAAAGATTATAAGCTCACTGTCTTTTTCAGCAAGCTTTCTGGCCTTTCCTTGCTTTCAGGTTAACCTTCTTCCTAGGTATGTTCTACATTGTATCTACTGTGAGAGTGGAAGTCTGGAGATTATAGCCTATACACTGCATTTTTAGAAGAATGTGACTAATGCAACCATGTTTCCTTTTTAAGTCTGATCTGATATGCTTCATAAGCAGTTAAGGTTGTATTTCTACTCTAGAATACTGAAGAAGAAGAGGAGTGCAGAAATCTCATTAAATAATAGAGATGGAATGATTCCTGGCAATTTTGATATTATGACCTTCCTTGCCAATATCACAGCATTAATTGTTCCGATTATCTTTTTTAGTGACAGATACAAGGTGTTTGTGGATTTGTTCAATCTTTCAACATTTCTAGTGCCAAGACACTGGATACCAAAGATGAACCCAAACATTCATAAATTCCTTTATACTGCGGAATACTGTGACAGCTCCTATTTTAGCAGTGATGACTCTGACTAGCCTGCCTCTCCAGACTGGTGCTGTAAAGAACTTCAGGACCTTCACCTCCAGTGGTGCTGTCCCTCAAATGTAACAGCTACTCTCATTATGAGTGTGTAAATATGTATTTATGTATGACAGCTATGTGAATAGTATGATTTGCTTGTGGAAGAATCTTAATTTTTTTATGAAAAATAACCCATATTGAGTTAACCTATATTAAGACTAAAATGACACCCCAATTCAACTCAATGACCAACTTACTTCTTCATTGGCCTCAAAAGCTATAGCTGGATGTTTTTAAAACCTACAGCAAATTCTACAGAATTACTATGATCGTGTCTTATTTGTACATATTTTTGTATGTTTGCCTAATGGCTGTTACTAATTTACTTCTAGTAAATTAAATGATTAGTCTCATCACCTTCAGAAAAGTATTAGTTTCTGAGCTTTTGTGGAATTTCAAAAGGAATTTTGTATTAAGTTTCAAAAGCTAGATTTAAGAAAATAATTCCTGAATCCATAGAAACCCAAGGATCTTGAAGTTTTACATACATCATGAATTATGTTCCTACCTGTTACAAATGAATGCAGAAACACTGTTAAGAGTAGCAGATACAGTTACTTTGCATTTCAAATAAAGCAGTATTAAAGGTCACCTTCTGTTAATGTTTCTTCTAAAGCACGGGTAAAGTTCATAAAACAGTATGATAGGCATTTGAAATGGGTTTTATTCAAATATCACTGAAGGAACATAATAAAATCAAGGCAAATTGGCAATAGAATACTGATAAAGGTTTGTAGTCTTCGTGTTGGATGGAGGCTCCTCTTCTTAATCACTTCCCTTGGAAATACACATACACTTTAGCCTAACTTCTGCCGTGTTGCTCTGTGCCTTAAGTACTTATACATCTCACAAACACTAGTGGAATAATCTGTGTTTGATACTACTATAACAGCATTACTCTTATCAATGCCAACTGGGAACTTTGGCTATTGTTTTCCAGTTATGGAACTTAAGTGTACTTTTGTTGTTTATAAACTGTTAAAATATTACCACTTAGAAGTAGATGACTAAAATGGTGATACTTACAATAGAAAATTATGAATGCTCATTGCATTTGTCATAAGGTTATAAATACATTGATCTAGTAACATGGTACAGTAATTGAATGCAAAAATGAATCGCTTCAGTATTTTTCACAGTGGTGCTTCATAAAATATACAGATTCCAGATGAAAGGTTCAGAGCATTTTAGAATTACATGTTTGGTTGTGAAATATAGTTATGACCAGCAAAGCTGGCATCCCTTTTCTGATTCCCAGTAAGTCCCATCTATGAATTCAATTAATGCAGGGAAATCCAAACCCCACTCTATTTGGAGTATCCTGTAATTACTGACTTTCTAAAGACGTATTAACAAATCCTACCTTCAGAATTTTTTCTACAAGAAGCAAATTTTTTAATTTGTACTTTGCAGCTGGCTTCACTGTAACTCATGATGTAGAGAAGAAAAAAGGCATGAAACTGATACAGCTCTTGAAGCACAGAAAGGCTGATTTGCAAACACATACAGCCTGCCAGGACATAGGATGTTAAATCACTAGAACTGCTTCTTTTTGTCTAAATACACTTACTTATTACTTTTCTATCCATCTACCAAATGAATGCAGAAGACATATTCTAGGCACCTTCCAAAACACATTCCCTGCTCCGAATAGCATTGAAGTTTTACTCAATAAAGGTCTGAAGACTGAAGGACTGCAGCACTTGAGAGACACAGGATGCTCAGGCAACAAGGTTGAGTATCTGTTACCCTCCTGTATTTTTCCAACTTCAAGAGAAAGAGTTAAGATTTCACAAAAAGGAGGAAGACAAAACACGTGTCTGTCAGAGGTGCTAGAAAAGCCAAGTATCAAACAGTATATATTCTTCTGACTGCCTTTCTTCCCTGCACAATAAAAGCAGACCTGATCATGGTAGTTCTTATATTCAAAATATTTCAATTATACCTTGTCATAATATCGACTATTTGATCCAAATTCATCATCATTCGTCATGACTTCTTTCCCTGTAAGATTTTTTTATGGAGTAGTATTCAACACCTGGATAGAGATCACACTCGCAGTTTCACTCCATCATTGTAACTTCTTTTTGTATACTCTGCAAATGATTCCAAGTCTTCTTATTCCATGAGAGATTCGACATACACCACATTCCAAATAACATTTTTAAAAACTCCAGCCAACCCATTCCTGTATTGCTTAAAAGCAGGAGTTGCCCTTACAGCGATTTCTTATTTTAGAAAGTGTTGTTTTGAAGTAAATCTTCATATACAGTGTCCGTCCAAATGATATTTGGGGTCTTTAGCCAGTAAGTGTCAAACAAATACTGCTGAAACTGTATCTGCTATACCTACAAATAAAACAAAATATTATTTTTTAATAAATACTGAAAGTGGAGACTTACCAGAAAGAAGTTACCAGTATTCATATTCATACAATGCCCTCTCTCTGCATCAGGACAGCAGGTGAACTGCTGAGGGGCAAGAGAAGGCAGGAAACCAGCTGCAACCTTTTTATTTCTTCCTTGCCTGACACTGTTTATAGTTGTGATCTACTTTCCTCCTTCCTCTGCTTTTGCAGTTCCCTTCTAAGGATTCAGCATTGGTCCAATTTGGGTGCCAATAAGCAACCTACACCTTGATATCCTCTTCCCTTTTAATCATATGCATTAGCAATGTATAGACAATATGAAGCTGTGCAGCTTTGAAAGCTCACCAAGAGAATAGAGATCACAAATTCTATTACTAGACACGCTTTTGAACACTCAGACCCATACAAACACAGAACAAGCCAGGCTTTTATTTATGCTCAGTTCTTTTTGTATTGCTGTACTTCTTCCAGGACTAAAAGCAAAGTCTGACTACAGCCTGTGACAGGTAGCAAAGGTTGATAGGCCTTGTACCCTCAAAAGCTGTGTCAGAGCACCTCTAAATCAGAAGACATCTGTGGGGGGAAGAGAGCAACTACTGGCTTTTGCTGGATTGTTCCACTTTTTATACTTGTTTGCTAAACTGAGCCCAGAGACAATTCCATCCACTTTCCATCCACACTGAGTGTAGTGATGGCATTAACCTAGAACCATGACACGTAACTGTAAACGTTGCCCTGTAATGTATACATTATGTAATGTATTCATTGTAATGTATACATGGTAAGGTATAATAGAACTTTATTCTTTATGCCTTGTACAGCATTACCCTTCCATGGTGTTTTTCAATCATTCAGGTTGATGGCTTGATTGAACTAGCAACTGCTTCATTTATTTTTCCATTTGAATTCATCTAACCTTTTCTAAAACGTAGCAATGACTTGCATTTGCTCTCTGAGGATCCTATTATATTGCTTTACTTAGGTGGAAAAAGCATATCCCAGCAGGTGGCCTTTACCACTAATTATTTTTTGTCAGACTTACCACAGACATTGCTGCCTATCTTAACACGAACATAGCCGTCTATTCCCCATGTGGGCCCCCAAGAGTTCTGTACAATCCAGTAAGGGATACTACCTGGAAGAGACATTTTCATAAACTAGAGATAACATGAGATTTGGGAAGCATAAAAACCTTCTAACATTCTACAAAGTTAATTACCATTTTAATATCTCATAGATGGTTTCGTGATACAGTACAGTAAAACCTAATGCAGTTCACATGGAGGACAGAGCTAATATGCCAGTGTTGAACAGACTGGTTATATCCTCTGCTGGCGTAAAGACACAACTGTTTTATTGACTTTACAAGGACATGAAATCCCACAGAAATAATGGAGCAGAGACAGGAAGATTTTCTCTTGGGACAGGCTGCATTTCCAAAACTGGTGTGACACCAAGCCAAACAGCTCCCAGCAGAACACCCAGTTCTGGATTTTAATCACTTACCCTGTAGGAGGCAAGTTGCAAATAAGAGAAAAACCACAAAAGCTACTGAGTTGAAGTTCAGTTGATGGTAACACACCTGTTCTGTCAAAACCAGTGATAAGAACAGCATGATTAGCCCTTCCACTGGAGCAGTGATATTGTATGATCCCGCCAAGATAATCCTGCCAGCTAACAGCATCTACTGTTACTGCCAAAGGGCCCCAGTTCACAAGCATCCTCATCATTTCTTCTTCTTGATCGCTGTGAAAGAAGTGATAATGCCAAGTTACTTACATTAGCACACTAAAGCAATCTGAGAGCTGGTAATCTACTTGCTAAGTATGATTTAAAAGTAAAAAAAATAAAATGTTTCCTGTGAGTTCTACACACTGCATAACAATTCAGTAACTATATATTTCATAGAATACAATAATACAAATATAGTGCACACAAGACTATGGGAAAGGTGCAGATCCAAGGACATAATGCTGTTAAATAGCAGCAAGTTCCTGGGTCAAGTCGGTGGGCACTATGTAACTTTCCACTATCATTCTTCTCAATTAAACCCAGCTTTGGACAAAACATTTATCTATATCATTATTTTCCATTAGTTTTCTCAAATATACAGAAGTACCTCTTCTATCATACATAATAATAGACTCAAATATGTATCTCAAACACATCAAAACACAGGACATTTCTACTATCAGACATTCTCATACAGTTTTATTTATGGAACGTACTGGAACAGGAAATCTTTATCACTGGGTAATACGTGTAATAGCTAGATTTGGCAAATACAGACTGGTAAAGCTATAATAAATTTTACTTACTCATATGTGGCAGCAATTCAATTCCTAGTCAAAACTGAATTTCTTGTCTTTAAATTCACTATGCAGCTGTATTGTACTGATAAAGATTAGAAACAAACTTTCTTAATACAGAAACCTAAAAAGCTACCAGTTGTCTTTACAAAATTCAGCTGACAACACAGTTTGTAAAGTCATGGACTGGAGAAGGATGCAGGTGGCTGTGCAAATGGATGAATACTGAAGTAACTGAGTATTTCCTAATTTTGTTTTTCAAGAAATTCCAACTACTATTGGTAGGATTTACTGTTGCTGATACTTATGCAGTGTAACATTCACTCACCATGTATTAAAAATGGAAACTAACTCAATGTTCCAGTTTAAACACAGCTAAAAGACCTAATTTCAAGACATAGACATAGCTTTATAATTTGAGCAGGCCTAGTGATGGCAAGGTTGAGTGGATTCACTGCACAAGCCTTAACTCTCAAAAATGTTATGTAATAAATCTTATCCAGTACACAGCTACAGAACTGATGCAATCAACCTCATAACCTTTGGCTGGTCAATGCACTATTGGCTCTTGCTTGCTCCACAGTTACTGAATGCAGAAGGGAAAGTACAACAAATAAGAAGAATCAATAGTAGCTACCTGAAGTCATATGCAGCAAATCCTGCTATTGAAACTCCAAAATCTGAGTGACCAAAATAATGGCACAGTCCTGTCTGAGCTTTGAAAGTGTATTCTGAATCTCTCACAAGTTTTACTTTTGTCTGCAAGAAGAAAAATGAATATATAGACCATAAAATTCCAATCCAGTTTCCGTTCTACTTGAACAAAGTCTCTTTTGGTCCCAGATTACAGAAATATGGAAGAATATATACGTACATGTATGTATATGCATATCCACATTCATATACACACACACATTAAAAAAATAAGTTAAGCTGTACGCTCCACCTTTCCCATTACTTTTTCCCACTAAAAAGAATGTTAATATGGAAGCTAAGGAAGGGTTTGAGATTTATAAGGAGTTTCAAACCTGGTTCAGCCAGTTCAAAGCACTAACAGTGGATCCCCCGCTGCAGCCGTAATTATTGTATGAACAGTCAATAACCTGCTGTACGCTGAGTTCTTCCAGGTTATTTCCTTTAATTGCATAGGCAGACTCTATACCACCCACCACGCTGAAAGCCCAGCAGCCTCCACACTGGTATAAACAGAACGGAAACAGGAGAGAAAGAAAAGGTTAGTGTTTCTTAAAAGAATGCATTCAAGGAGACAGTCTACAACTTTCTGCAGTCTGAAGAATGTTAAACAGTAACAGAGTCTAAACTACAGTTGTAGGCTCTTCAAACTGTGGCATTTAAAATAGAAAGCAGAATTTATTCCTAGTCAAGGTCAGGTTACACCATGTGAAGCACAGAAAGAAAAGACACTGGGGTTATAATAGCTTGTTTGTTTCTTACCAGTGACCATAACCACACTGGGATAAACTGTAATCATGTAGGGTCTGGTTATTTTCCTATCATCCCCTGACGTGTTCAATGGTAAAGATACGGGTATCGATTAGTTGACGGCATTCATTCATGAGAGAAAACAACAGCAGAGGATTTATCCCCATATCCAGATGAAATGGAGGAATGAGGTCAGGTGCTGAACTTACCTCAGTCTCTTCAGAAAAATACAAAAAACATGTTGCAAAAGACTTGCAGATTTAATTAAACAGATTAAAAAAATGTTTTACAGTTTGTAATTGCACAATTTAAAAAATGCACAATTTTTACACCTCTTTTAAATCTGATCCCACTTTGCATAAAATGCTACAAGACTTTGCTCAACCTGCCATACTTGTGCCAGCACTCCAGGGAGTCCTGAGGCAGTGCTGGTCCCTTCCAAAGCCTTCACTGTGCTCTATCATGTGCCTGCTGGAGCTGTCTCTGAGCAGTGCTTGAGAACCAGAAAAAGAAAACACCAGGACTTACTGTTTGCTGATTTCTCACTTCCGAAATGACTTTCTTGTCCCTCCAGTCAAACTTCTTTGGCAAAGGCTTTTCCTTTCCCTTTGGCACTTTTATGTATCTGGGAAGTTTGTGAGGTATGCTTCTTAAGTAAATAGCTAAACACAGAATACAAACATCTATAAATTTACTAAGTAAAAAAAAAATAACCACAATGTTTTACTGCAAGCATAGAAGTAACTCTGAGCTGTAGCTACAATTGTGAGAATACAAATAATTTCTAATCCATAGAAAATTCATGGATTTTAAAATACTCATTTAATTGCAGAATGAATGTGAATAATCCTTTAATTCTGGAAAGAACAGAAATATTCCATGTAGGGAATGTGGGTAGAATGCATGAATATTTATTGAAGCTGATCAATAATCATTCCATAAACCAAGTTTTGTTTGAAAATTTTCACAACACTTACTGGGAACATATTACTTTATTTTAGCCAGGTAGAAGGGGAAAAATAAGAGGAGAACAATGTAAAGATTCTGAAACATGTAGACTGCTGGCTTTTAAAGTAACAAAACCCCAAAACATTCCTTAATTATGAAAGATTAAAAAAAGGTGTGAAATTCCCTGATGAATAGAACATATAGCAGCTGACATGAACAGCAAGAAGGGAAGATTAGGTTATGTATCAGACAAATTTCTTAGTAAAAAAAACCCCTTAAAAATAATCAATAATCAAATGTGTTATTGGTCCTGAAAGTCACAGATATCATTGTACAGCTGTGGACTTCCAAGCATTGTCTGGATCATAGTCAATGTTGTTTTGGGGTAAGAAATAGGAACTTAAGAACCTTGTGTATGTTCCAATTTTAAAACTGCTGCAATCAAAGGAGGCTT
>JBCJKH010055756.1:0-39265 GCA_039877255.1 Loriculus beryllinus | reverse complement strand
TGGTCCAGAGCACCAGCAACCCAGTCCCTGAATGGGCAAATGCACAAGGCAGCATCCACGCCATTACCACTTCCCATGTGCCAAGAACAGCAGCAGGGACACAGGGATGAGCTCGGATGAGGAGTGTTTTCCCATTGAAAATAATTCTCCTGATTGAGAAGACTATTAAAAGTTAGCTGCTAAATTTGTTCAAGATTAACTTCCACTGTACTTAAGCCTTGCACTTCAGAGGTGGTCACTAATTGCACTGGAGATGATTTAGCAAGTGCACAAGGTTTTCTATTACAAAATTATCGATTAAAGCTGATGTATTTTAACCACAATAGACTTCAGCCAGGAGCCCTGTGAAACAACTGCTGCTGTGGTCAAGGCCTAGCAGCAGCAGCACTCAGTTGTTTTAGATGTACTGTAGCTTCTCCTTGGCACTGTAGGATGTGCGATTCCCACCTTGGACCAGAATAGCGCTGCTGTACTCAAACAGAAATGACTCCCTTTCTTTACTTGGGATAGGAGTCAAAAAAGTAACTATAATGCCTACAGTAAAGAGGATATTGCCCAGAATGAGGCCAAAACCAACCAAAGAAATGCAGCACAGCCTTCTCTAGAGCTGCACCACACTAAGTAGAGATGCACGGTGTATTCACCACAGTCCGGCTGCTGTGATTTCTCTTTAACACACAACACTGCCCCTGCTTCCATCCCTCACCAAAGCCCACCATGGCGCGGGGTCCTCCCATCTCTCCTTCCCTGCCAGGTCTCCTGCAATGCTCCCCAGAGCCTCTGCTATGAAGATAAGCAAAGGATAAAATGTGATGCAGCCATTAATTTCCTGATGCATCTGCTGCCAGGTTCTGTCACACAATTACCGGCGGTTCCAGCGCAGTGAGAAATTCCAGCCCGCTTGCTGCTCCCAAGTGGTCCACTTGTTAGGTTCTGGCTTTTGAGATTACACAGCTCGCCTTAAACTTTATGTACTTTTATATAGTACAATAAAAGAGGGAGAGCAGCTCCATCAGAGCCGCTGTGCCACAAGGGAGCCCTATCAACGGGCCATATAAATCACAAATTGGTTCATCGCCGGCTCTTTGAAACGCTCCTTAGGACGTTTCTGAGCTGGTGCTGGCTCCTCTCCCTCCGCACACGCAGACCAACCGTTGTCCCACTTTTTATGGCTGTAATTTGCCAACACTATGGGTGCCTAATGACAAGATTGCATTTTTAGAGCCCCTTCTTTAAGTGTAAGACAAGGCTTCCTAAGCCCCATGCAATTTGTCGCTCTGCTGACTTTCAGATACACTCCTCACTTCATCATATGCCTGGCGCATTAAACAGTGGGTCCGCCGTCTCCTTGGCAGATTGAGATCTAAGGGAGAAATTATACACCCCCCCCCCCCACCCCGATGCACAAGTGTCTCAGCTCTCTGGTAGCACTAAGGAAAGCAATAGGGGTGGCTCAGATTGCCTCACGCAGGCTTGCACTGCATCAGCCCCATCCACGCGGTTGTTTGGTTGATTTACTTTATGTTCTATTAGAGGTAAGGAGCGGATACAAATCCTTAATTACATTTTGAAAGCCCATTCTGGATATTTTATCTCCTCTGCAAGTGCTTGCTGGAATACATGCACTAAAGCCTGCCTTGACTACCCCCAGCGGAGCAGGAAGATGCTCCAGCTCAGCACATCTGGATTGCAAGGACAGCCGGGGGGAGGAGGGAAGGTGTGACCATGACAGACAGGATCTTTTCTACTCCCAGCAGGATGCTTTCTGTCAAGCAACAAACCAAACAAATAATCCAAAGCCTAATGCAGGGTCTCAATTACCAGCTGCTAAATTTACAGGCTGCAGCTTCATCTGTGGAAGAAGTTCAGCACAGAAACCTGGGCACAGGAAGCAAAGACACATGCTGGCTCGATGGCAGAGATGATGGATTTGCCTCGACCTCCTCATGCTGCTATTTATGAAATGCTAAATCTTCATTTCAAAACATTCCTTAAGCTGGGTGACATGGCAATGAGTACGACCCATCACTTGCTCAGAGTCTCGGCTGCATAACAACATTGGAGGTTTATGACCTAAACCAAATGGCTTCATGTCTTAGGACAGTCTGTGGGAAGCTGCTTCACACACACACTATCACTTAAGAGACCCAAATGGAGTGATCTGCGTTGGGCACATCTGGTCTACGACTGCCAACGAATGATTCTATGGGCTAATATGGACGAGTAACAGGCTGATGAAGAAACCATGATTGTAAAATGACTTAAAAAATATCTCAGGTTCTTTTTAATACAAAATAAAAAGAAGAGAATTTCACTATAGTCAGTGTTTTAATTCCTAGGGGGGTTAATTTGAAAAAAAGAGGCAATTTTCCTATCAACATAAGAGCACGTGTGGGTTCTTGTACAGAGGGTGTAGGTTACCTACAGCCGGCTTCAATTTAAACTTCCAGATAATGGGATTTAACAAATAGGGCACTATGGATCCAAGCCATCAGCAGCTCACTGCTGTATTGACAGTCCTATGCTTTCAATCAGACCAAGGCTATGCTTTTATCTGCCACGCTAGTTCACGTTGATGATACCTGTAATATCAACTCAACAATGCATGTTCTACAACTACATCTACTGCTACCAGTACGACTACTACAGTGCATGCATTTAGTTCAGTCCCACAGATACATACACTCTAAGAACAGGCAAGGGGAGATGTGAAATGTTTTACGGGACGACAAGTGTTTTTGTTTTTTAAGTAAGGGAAATTAATAAAAACATCAAAAGAAAGAAAGTGTACAAAAAAATAGAGACATTTCTCAAGAGTTGATATGAGTCGTTTCTTGAACCGTTTCGTCCGAACAAGCAAAAAACATGCAACCAGCTGCTACTAACAAGAAGCTGGACACTGAGAGAGGATTAATAGGTGTGGACAAACCTTCCCGCTGAGAGCGCTCAGAAGAGTGTTTGAGAGGAGGTGTGCACGTCCGAGTGTAAGAGAGGCCGGAAAGTATGCCTCAGAGACACCCTCTCTCACAGCAGCCCCAACCAAGCAAGAGAGAAAACAACAAAACATAACTGCTCACACTCACCATCAAGGTCAGTAGCTCACGTTACGAGATTTGTTATAGCTGGCAAGTATAAAGTACAGTAAGGGGTTGTCAGGGCGCAGGGCTCAAAGGCAGCGCTGGCAAGCCGGGGACTGGTGCCCAAAATCCAGATGTGCCAGGGGTTGGGGTAGGGGGGAGCAGCTCTTGGTGCCGTGGCACTGCGTTGTCCCATCTCTGTGTGCCACCAGCCATCTCGGTGGGCAAAGCGCGCCTGTGGGAGCCTGTGCTGCTCCTCCTGGTGCCAAGCAGTGGGAATTGAGCTGGATTACGGATGGCCTTATGGGTTTTGGCTCCAGTCCTCAGGGAGGAATAGTTGGTGGCAACAGGTTGGGAACTGGAAAAATCTCAGACTTGTCAATGAGCCACAGAGGAAGGAATGAAACCCCTCTCCTGGCAAATGTTCCTTGTCTCGCTCTCCTGCCAAATGAATCCCTCCCATGTCAAATGCATGTCAAAAAATGTGTGTGCCCCCCCCTCCCCCATGACTGCACTTATTTACAAGACACGAATGTTTTACACGTAAACCATGCCAGGTGAATGCAAACGAAACGTGACACTGATAGTGAAGTTGTTTAGGAGGAGTTTGCACATTCGGGCTTTCAAGTTTGCTCATTTTCCATGGCTCAGGTCCCAATTCATTAAAAAAAAATACAAGAATGGATGAGGTTGTCACAAGGAGCCGAGGGATTCGGCAGCACAATCCCACCCGGCGTGAATGGATGTGGCCAGACCCCTCTGTCTGCTCGAGGGACCTCAGCTATGCCCTGTCACTGGGATGTCGACTGGGAATATGATTTATAAGAAGCATCGCTGCGTTCATCCTGCCAGCACATGAGCAGCTTGGCTAGACCTGAATTTATGAGTGGCACTGAGCACGAGTAAGGGGAAATGTCCCTTTCTGCTGGCTGCAGCAGGGAGCTGCTGTGATACAGCAAAGAACTTGCTTATCTGGCACAGTAAACTGGTGACTGCATCCTCACATGCTGCAATAGGAAAAGAAAGGGTGAGGGCAGGGAAGATGCCCCCGTGCAGGTAACTGCCCCTGGGTGGGTTCCTTTTGCTGGATGGCTTCCTAAGAGAAGGAATAACACCCCAGGGAGAAACCAAGGTGGTCAGTGCCCACTGTGCTGGCAGCGACACCAAGAACGTGGGGAAGAGCCAGCAGGATGGGGCCAGAGAGCAGAGGAGGTCAATTTGGAGTGAGCTGGTGGGGCTGAAACACTGCAAGAAGGGGCAGCAGCAATGGGGACCTCTCAGCAAAGCACTGCTCAGTGAGCAGAGGGGTGGTGGGATGCTCCTACCTGGATGTTTTCCAGCTCTTTTCCATTTCCTGGCAGAAAGGGGCCAGTATACGCCAACTGTGCTTTTGGATTAGGCACGCGTGAAGGAGGGCTGTGCAAATTTGCAAAGGAAAAAGAAACCCAAGAAAAAGAAGGAAAAAGCCTCAAACCCCAACCATTTTTCTTGTAATGAATCGGGCCCATACGCTGCAGCACAAGATCGATTGCTCTCGACTGCTCCTGAATACAATTCACTACCATTGCTGGATGGAAGTGGCGAACCCAGGATGTCCCTTCCAAAAACTGGCTTTGGATGGAAATGACTCTATATGTGACACATCACTGTTCCCAGGGCATGTTCCGCTGCCAATGTGAACCGGGCCAGTGACAAACCCATCTTCCTCCTTGAGATCTCAGGGCTGGGGACGGGATGGGGGCTCATTTTGATTCAGTTTTGCCAGTTTAGTGCACACAGGCAATTTTGAGGCTTGAAGGACGTTTCCAAACACCATACTGCTCTTTAAACTTGCCAGAAAGGGTGCTGTTAATTTAGGGTTAGCTTTAGTTTCGTATTGCAAGTTCAAATGAAAAAAGAACAAAAACCGAAAAGAAACCAAACCAAAACCAGGAAACCCAACAGAAGGAAAACCAAAAGACACTCAAATTAAAGACAAATGACTTTCAGGCACAGAATTGATCAATGCTCAGTTCAGTTGTAATGGGCACCAAAAGCACTCAGATTAAAAAGAAAAGGAATAATCATCAGGGAAGCAACGTTAATCCAGCCAAACCCTCTGTGCCTTGCTAAGGGGCAACTCACCAGCTCTGTTTGCACGTAAAACAAAACCTGAAGGGCAAAACATGGGGAAGAGGCAGAAATGATGAAGTCTGTTTGCCTGAAATCGCATGGAAAATCAATCTCTTTTTGTCTTTGTTTTCTTTGGGTTTGGTTTTTTTCTCCCCTCCACGAAGGGGCAGAAGGAGAAGCCCGGAGACGGGGAATGCCCACAACCAGTCTGGCAAGTCACCCCTTAGGCGCTCTCTACATGCCACAAGATGAAACTGGTACAGATAATCCTTTGTAGCCTGCAAGCAGTGCCAGTTTGCATGGAACGGAGTTCTCCTGGTGTCTTTCTTTGGCCTCCATGGCATCAGGCTCGTACTCGAGACACACCTGCGCCCTCCTCACAACCCCTCCTGCAGCGGTTCGGTCGGATCTTTTTGGGAAGAGCCGGGTTTATCCACCGGGAATGCCGGAAAAGCCTCCGAGGAGCCCCCGCTGCAGGACTGTGCCATGAGTGAGCTGCAGAGCTGCTGCCATAGCCATGAGCAGGGCACGGCTGAGCTGAGGCCGGCAGCTCACTGATGGCTGCACTGAACACTTCATCACCTGAGCAAAGCGCTAGAATCCCCTTGTTGAGCTGAATTTCAAACCTAAGGCTGTAAATTGGCAACGATTTATTTATTTCCCTTAAAGGGGAAAAAATAAAGGTTTTCAGAAGGGCAGGAAGGAAAGCTTTGATGCTCCTCATGAAGGCAGGCTGGGTTTGAACACACGGGGGTGGCCAATGCCAGCTGCTGTGATTGCCCTGTGCCAGAAGAAGGCATTGTCCCCGGGGGGACAGGGACCCATCGCACTGGCCATGGTGGAGGAGGCAAGAGCAGCTCCAGGCATGGCAGGAGCACCCCGTGCCACTGCCACCACCTCAACCCAGCACCAGCTTTCCATGAGGAACCAAAGCTTTTCTTCAAAACCACAAATTAATCTCTTTTTTTTTTTTTTGAGGGGTGTCTTTTATAACCTCGAATTTAAACCAAAGAAACAAAGAAACCAACGTAATAAAGGAATAAAGAAAGAAATAAATCAGAATATCTACCCCAGGTTTGGCAGTTCTTATGCCAATCTCCTGCAAGGTGCTCCATGGCCTCTGCTTGTAGTTTGGGGTTGGATTGGGATTGATTGATTTAACGCTTTTCTATGATTTTTAGTTTCTGATCGTTTGTTTTCAGGTCCCCGGGATAAGTGTGAGGAAGAAATCAGAGAAATGATGGAGAGCTGCAGCCACACAGAATACCGACAGAGCTTTTACCTGACCCTGCACTCTGAGGGTTTGCTCTTCCACGGGCCCCCCTACCTGATCCTCTTGCTGCCGCCACGGCTGCCGCTGCTACTGGTCCATAGGCTGCTGCCGGAAAACCTGGCCATGGAGAGAAGGAGAAGGGTAAAGACAGAAGCCAGCGGGTACCGCGAGTCAGTGCTGGGCATGGTTGCCATCGCGGCTCTCCATGCCACCAATGGAGCCATCACCACGTGCCCTCTGTCAGTGGTCTCTGCCGGCACAAAGGTGGCCCAAATCCCCTTGGCAGAGAGGAATGTGCTGGCTGTGCCTGGCCATGGCACACAGCTTACATCCCTGTGCTCTCGACTGGCTGGGGTCAGACCGCTTCCCAAAACAACAGGGAATTCTCCCTCTGCTTATTTGCAAGTGATAATAACATGCTTATATATAGACAGAGCACTAATGGAAAATATGAGGAGGCCCTCGTGTCGAGATCACAGATTTGCTGGGATCAAGCAGAAAAAAAAAAAAATCACTGGAATGTAATTTAGAACAGAAAAGAGAGAAAGGGAAAAGCTCTTGAAAGCAAAACAGCCGCGGATCAAGGAGCTCTAAGACACACACCCTGCTACAGGGGCCCGAGCCCGGATGCAGGAATGAAATGCTGCTGGTGAGACTGCAGGTTTAGGTTCTTTACTTCATTAACATTCAAAGGTCTGCCGGAGCCTCTGACTTCAAACATTGGTATTTTAGGAGGGCAATAAGGTCCAGGGACCAGCAAGAACCCCAAACCCCCCTTGCTGCATCGCAACCAAACCCTCAGCGGTTCCTGGTCTCTGCGGAGCTCCGGCTGCTCCCAACAGGAGAACCCTGGGGGTAGTGACCACCATGGACCTGCCCCTTGACAGGGCTCCAGGACTTTGATCACAGCTGCTTTGCGATGCTGCAGGACCACAGAGGAACAACTGAGGCAACAGGAGAAGACCCAGAGACATGAGCAGACTACAAGCCCCGCTACCTCTAGCACTATCATCTCAGCTACTGGCAAGCTACCAGGAGGAAAGGAGCAGAGAACAAGTAGGCTACAGTGACTTGAAGCTACTGAAAATAGCAATTAAAACCAGACATACTTGCATTTAGATATGGTAATAGGGCTGTGGGGGGGAAAGAAAACAGCAGAGGTAAATGTAGGCTCTGCTACCCCTGGCTGCTGTTCCCTGTGCGCAGAGCCCATGAAACACAGAGCAAATCCTGTCCCTTCATGTCAGTGTGAATCTGTTTGGTTTTATGATGTGATGAACTGCTACAATGCGTGGAGTGGAATGCAGGAGGAAGCGCATCCAGATAGGGGAATATTACAACCAAATACCCAAGTGCTAAACTCCTCCTTGCTGGTGATGCAGCCACCAAGCCTGGTTGGGACCCCCAACATACAATTAGGGCTGGAGCTGTGATACGCTGGAATGAGAAGACTTCAGTGTGAGAGTCAAACCAACCTCCAAACAGCAGGAAAGCATCTGCAGGACAAGGGCTGAGGCTCTGGGTCTTTGTTTCCATGCAGAGCCATGCCCAGACCAAGCCCCGAGCCCTGCTGCTGTGGGTAAGGCAGGAGCAGAGCTGGCACCATCCCCACAGCCTCTCCTCCTCCACTCCCTGCCCATGTCCCAGGAGCAGTGCCCTCAGCATTCCCATGGCACATCCAGGACCAGCTGGCCACCAGCAAATCTCATTTGGAGACTCCAGGGGCTCCCTAAACCATCAATAAAGGATCAGAGGAGCTGCAGATTTTCCACGGAATAAAACGCCTCTGCCAAACCCAATCAAATCCCCTCCGAATCACCCAGCATCCCCTGCAAACAGCATAAAATGTGGGGCTGGAAAGTTTGTTTCTCTTGTTCGAGTGCCAGGGACGCTCAGTATCTATTTGAAATGCAGGACAAAAAGTTTTGCCATGCAAAAGAATGATGAAATAACAAGGGTGGAGAAGGCACTCAACAGAAAGAGCCAGAACAAAGGTTCTGTTATTGCATTCCAGGGGACAGATGTGTGAAAAATTAATCCCTCCGCCCCAAAGAAAGCCATTATCCCGGTTGTGAGATAAAAGCATCTCCACGACATGGCATTCCAAACAACTCAAGTGTGATGGGCTGCTTGTGCTCTGCCTGGGAACGCTGCAGTTGGCAGCAGGGCAGAGCCACAGCGGGAGATGGAACCAGGATTGATTATCATTGGCAAAACCTGCTCACCAACACAGACTCCCAGGCTGGCTCCATCACTGGAGGATCCCAAAATCAATCCAAGGTACTGAAAGTAACCAATCCCCACCACTGGAATGACATTTGCCAGGCGCTGCATCGATCAGCTCATTCGCACTAATGCTGTTCACAACTGTGCTAACTTCAGTGCTGTTTGCTCCTGAACCTCACAGCAGAGATCAGCAGCTGATGCTGTCCCCACGTTGCAAACGGGATCAAACAAGGCACAAAGAAGCAAAACGACTTGAGAAAGACATCTGCAGGCAGCCAGGGATGCTCACAGGTTCTGGTCTCAAGCTCCAGCACTAATCTCTGTAATTCCCCTCATACCAGCCCTAGGGCCCTATTTAAGCACTTTGGTCACACTGGATTATTGCCTCCCATTGTTTATAAACTTCCACGCCAGCAAAGACTTCAAAGGATGGCACCACAGTGACAGTACAGTTAACACTGAACCTGTTCTGTGCACTCCAAGAGCTCCTGCCTCCACCACCCTTCTGCCTGTGTTCCCACACCATGGGATGAACACCTGAGAGCTGAGCTATCTGCAGCTCTTCAGTGAAGAGGAAAGCATTAGCAAACACTTTTGCTGGCTGCCAGCCCCCAGAAGGAACCTGCTTGTTCACAGAGCCTATTTCTGCCCCCCCAGACCACACTGATGCTTGGGCAAGGCTGTGTGCCTGCACTGTGCCCTCCCCTGGCCCTCTGCTCTCTGAAGTCAACTGGAAAATCAAAAGCAGAGATCAATTCATTCAGTGTCTGTTTAAAGCACTCTGATTCCTGCTGAAATGATCCCTGTCCTTTGAGTATCAGCTGCTTACAACTGCCTAGAGAAAGCCAGGTACCAAAGCTGCTCAACAGGACAAAAGTGCCCACTTTGGGCATTGCAACTAGAAGACACCTTACAATAAATGTATTGTAATGGGCTCGCACACTGTCCAGGCAAGCCCTGAGGATTCACACTGATTCCACGCTCTCGCATTGCTCCCAATGAGCTAAAGCCAGTGTTTGGAGTTCCATTTGTCACAGATAAACTCTGCTGCTCCCTGCATCAACAGTTCCACTTTAAAAACTGAGGCAGCTTTGTGCCAGGGAAGATGGACACAGCTGCTTTAAGTGCTTTGCCCTAAGGTAACAGATTTAGTCAACGGCTGCCTGCAAGTAACTGCTCTCCCCAAAGCACAAGAGCCTGGAGAAGTGGGATTGAGGCGCAGCCCAGAGCAGGGCTGGATCCGGGCTGGTTGCTCAGTCCTGCACTTGGCATTACCCAGGAGACAACACCAGGAGCCTGGGATTTAGTGGATTTTCCAAGGCTTTGTGAACAGATCTGGTGGGAGCCACAGTGCCTGAGGAGGGACAGTGCTTACAGGGGACTCAAGGGGATCAAGGGCTCCTGGGGAAGGACATGCTCCAGTGGGATTGCTTCCTTCCCAAACCACTGATTTCTCCTTTACCCCAGCCTGAAGCTGGCTCCAAGGCCACCAGGAGAAACTGAAAACCCCTTACTCCAAGCATGCTGCCAGGACTCCTGGCAGCCCTGGCTTTCCCTATGAGCAATCACTGACTCCTTCAGACCTGCTCTGCTCAGCCCCTGAAGACTCCAAATGTCTTGCACCCCCAAAGGACACAAGATCCTGTCCTCTACAAACAGCCAGACCATAGGAATCAAACCAAATGGTAGTCACAAAGATCACAAAATTAGTTCTTAGATCAAAAAATATCACACAAAGACTTCTCTGCTTGTAATGGCAAAAGCACTTGGGGCACACAAGGGCATCTGTTTATACTCCAGCGATAAGCACAGGGATTTAAAGCAAGAATAAAACCAGCAGCTGAGATGCTCAGAAAACAACCCAAATGATGGGACACGCATGGAGAATAACATAAAAGGCCCCATAAAACTGTGCCCTGCAAGCAGAATCCTCCCTCTGTGTTTATGGAGCGCTTGCAGTATCTGCACACACCAGCAGAAGCACCACATCTCCCTTCGGGGGTTATGGGGGGCCCTATGCAGACAGAATGGAGCTCTGAGGCTGAGCCCCCCCAAACCACTTGGCTCCAATGGTGCTCCCCAGTGTGCTGATCCAAACACCCATCACTTAGGAGGTTCACTTGATCTCCCAGGGGAAAAGTGCAAAGTCTGGAATATAAAATCATCTGCAGGTTGAGTGGGAAAAGGAGAGGGGGAAACCGATCCCCTCTTTTCAAACACGGTTACCAGCAGCTTTGATCAGCACCGAAAAGCTTTGCGATGCTCACAGCTGTCATTTCAAATGGGTTCTCGCTTGCATTATTCTTTCCATTAGGCAGCGTTATCCTCTTTGTAGGATCTTTAGGCTTCATTTCAAAAGTATCAGAGACTCAAACCCAGGAAGCAGAAGAGCCTGGTGGCTTTTTTTTGGGAGGCAGGCAGGCGTGGGTCCAATTTACCGGACAGAATGTAGCCTTTAATGGTGAGCACGCAAGAGAGAAAGCTCCGTCCCAAAACAATCCCTTTATGTTCAAACCCTTCATCTTTCAGGCCGCTCTGTCTCAGACTCCCCCCCAACTTTCTATAAGGAAACAAGAATGAGAAAGAAGAAAACCCTGCTCCCATTTGAAGCTTTAGATTAAACGCTCAATGTTTAGAGAAGAATATACCCACAGAAATCAAGTTTTAGCAAGAACTGATGAAAGATCAGGATTCTACCAATCATTCACAATCCATTATCGCAGTTTAGTAGCAATTAACTCTTTGGGATTTGATTGAAGACTCTCCCTAAGCTCTCCCACAGCTCTTGCTGTAGGAATCGAACGCGGAGGCAGTTCCAAGCCCTGCTTGGAATGTCTCGTGTTTCCCACCTGGTTTGTCTTTAAAGCAGTGGGATAGCAGCATCCACACGACAGCAAGCAGAAAGGACGAGGCGAGGCGCAGGGCAGACCTCCGTGGCAATGAGAATTGCTTTCCTAAGCTTTTGATCAATTCTATTAACACTTTTAGCACCTCCAAGCCCACCCAGAGCCCTTGCTCGTGACAGCCCCATTAAGTGTTTCCCTTTGTCTTTATACGCTGTGTTACATCAAGCTTATTAAAATCTATTTCACCAGGTCAGAAAATTAGCGAACTTCAGCTACAGCCCATCACGCATAATGGAAGCCTCATTAAGCAGCTCACTGCAGCTAGCCAAGGCACAATCATCTCCTGCTTAACATGTACCGTGCGTGGCAAGACTCTGCAGAATTCCCCATGTCAGGCACTGGAACGCGCTCCACACCGGATGCATGTTTGCAGATGGATGTTATTATGAACAAATCCTTCTGCTTTGGAATTTCAACCAAACAATAAACCCCAAATAGAGTGAATTTCAACTCGGCCACTTCCACGTTATGTACAGCAAATGACCCATTTTTCAGCTGTTACCACTCTCAGGCCACAGGTTTTAAAATGAGAATGATGCACTTTTGCCCAGTAATTACTTTATGCATCAGTGAGACAAAGCCTTGTTTGTCTCCAAATTATCATTCCGTGTTGTTTCAAGTGCAATAGCACTTTTGAGGTTATTTCACTGTGCAGAAAACTGGGAAACTTCTCAAAAGCAAATAGTTAATTCTAAGAAAACTATTTATCCAAACAACCGCAAACCAAAAAAGCCAAAGCTGGGAGCCGATGGAGTTTATTTACTCTACTTAGAAACTGCTCCCACCCTAAAGCAGCTTTAAGGCATCTGCCAGACTTCTGTGATGTGTCCTATGAAAACAATGCCTCAAACTCAATACGTAATCTGGATTCTCCCTAATTTAGTCACTGGTGAAACACAGAGAATGATGAGCTTGAAGTGAACGCAGCTGACGTGGGTGGAAGCGAAGCTGAACCAAATCGCCTCCTGAAAGCAATTCTGTTTAATACCAAGTTGAGTGCTCCGATGAAAGCATTTCTCATTTGAAAGCCCAAAGCCAAACATTTGCTATTGATTTTTAATAAACCAGGTAAGTATAAATGAAAGGACCGCTGCAGGGGGAGGAATACCTGTGAATTCACTGTACCCGGGCTGCCAGGCAGCACAGCAGCTCTGCATTTCAGTCACCTGCTGCTGAATGAACAAGGGCAGGTTAGATGGAGCCGCGTGAAGGGATATATATAAAGTTCAGCAAAGTGGCACTGATTTGCTTCAAGCTTCATTTCAGTTGCTTCGATGGTACAGAAAATGAGCTATTTGGTTAAACTGCTTGGTTAAATTTTTATGAATCACCTAAACTGGGTAAGTATTATTAAAGGACAGATCTTTGATGATGAGCAAAGGCATAGAAAGAACTAACGTCTGGAGGCTGAAGGTGGAAAAACTCAATGCAGACAAGAGGGAAGTATGTAAAAGAGAAGAGAATTAATCAGAGGACAAAGTCATCAGAGGTAGGAAACTCTTCACAACCTATGTGAGTCGAAGTCGCAAGCGAATGCTCCTCTCAGAGTGATGCTGCAGCAACAGCCATTGCTGGCAGACAGGGAGCTTCCCACTGCCTCGCTGGAGGAACTGTCCCTGGGGATTTCCTAATCCACATTATGAAAAAGGTCACGGAAGAAGATTGAGATGCTGAGGCCAGAAACCTTGAGGGCATCACTGCAGTGAGTACATATTATGGCTTCTGGGAAAAGGAGGACTTGGAAGCTTAATTATCAGCTTGAAATCCTACCAAGTGTGCTTGACAAACATTCACATTTCAATGTTTTTGTGCTTTAAGGACAGGAAGCTCCTTCAGTTCTCTGCAACCTCCAGCTTTACAGTTAAAAACTGTATCTACAGAGACATAAGGTGTAAAAGCAGCTAGCCATTGTGCTTCTGGTTAGCTCAGACACGTGGAATCCCTTACAGCAGAACTGGAATTACGAGATCATGTTCTTCTTTCTATAGGGTTTATCCATGCTTTCCTCCAGATATGTGTGTTTGCGTTATGCCTCCTCACTCTTGTGAATAACCAGTCTCATTACACTTTCCAGTCGCTGCAGCTGGGGCCTGTTCACAGCAGGAACCATCATTCAGGAATTCTGTTGCTGCAGCATCACCCCAAAATGCAAAGAGCTCCTGAAAGAAAGGCAGGTTTGAGGTTTTTTATTCCTCTTCTCTCCTCCCTGCCCCATTACGATCATTCATTTTCAGGGCAATGACCCTGAAGTTTTAAAGCCTGTCCCAAACTCCATGCACGGATCAGTGAGCAGTTAAGAACAGGACAATCAGCACTGAAGTTCAATGTTCAAGATGTTCTTATTGCTCAAGCAGTCACCCAAGGTATCAGCAGAGAAAGCCTAATGAAGGATCTGGGCAGCTTTGGTCCTCAGCCTGAAGAGCAGCCTTGCTCAGGCAGAGAGGGCATGAAAGGGGGACAGGCAGCTTTGTTACTGGCCACACTCTCTTGCCAACGGGAATGGGTGGAAGCCAGACCACTGACTCGGATCAACAGCTCATCCCTTGAAAACCTCACCTTCAATTTAACATCCAGAGGCTATTTTAAGGGGTGGGGAAAATGGGACATGAAAAAGGAATTTCATGCAATTCTCTACATTACAAAAATGCAGCTCTTCCCAGAAAAAAGAAGCCCAAGAGGCAAAGCACATAAACTCTGCCTGGCCTCAGGGAACACCTCCAGGTACCATCTTTTCCTGTGTCAAAACAACAGCTTCTGTCACCTAAGCACAACTTGAAGAAGCAACTTCTGGATGGAAATTGATGGGTTTGCTATATTAATTTCTCAGTTTGCTGTCTGCAGTTCCAGCTGCTCCTCACTCCAGGGATGCACCTGCAAAGTGAATGGTCCCTCTTCGGCCTGCCCTCTGCCAGCAAAAAACCCCCCAGATCCTAATTTTAAACCAGGTCCAGTCTATGGGCTTTGTTTCCACTGATGGAGGCTGAAACAGAGAGGTTGAAGAATGGTGATTACGGTGCTTCCAGCAGATTCAAATGCACTTTGCAAATGAACTTTTATGCCATGCAGATGCAATAACATGTTAAGGGGAAAAAACTAAAGCATGCAGCACAGAGATGGGCAGAGCAGATTTTAAGCAGTCAATGATTAGACAAAGGAGTGAGAAACATTCCCAGCTTTGCTCCACATCTCTTACTGTTACAAGGCTTAACCAACAGAACAGACAATTTAAAGTATCTTTTATGTTTCTCCCTCCTATTTTGCAGCTGCCAGCAATTTCTCCTTCTATCTTAATATTCAGTTTGACCATTAAGGTATCATGACCAGACAAACTTTGCTCCCATTACTAAATGTTATACAATCTTAGACTTGTGTAACAGTGCTTTAAATGAGTGCTTTAACAGAGCTGACTATTAATACTGACTTGATTACTCCCTACTGGCAAAGGAGCTTCTGTAGGCAGCATCTCCACTTTAAAATCGCTTTACATCACCAGAGTGGATAGCTGGGTGCTTTTGCCCATGAGAGTCTGGCTCTGGGTCATTGAGGCACCATGTGCATCACGTGGGAGCCAGACCTTTGGCTGGTCAAGCACAGCTAAGTGCTGTGTGGGGTCTGGTTTATGCTCCTTCCAAGGAGTCCAACTCCTGCAGCCTGCCAGGCCACACTCAGCATGGCAAAACTGCACCTCCTCAGTGTGGCCATTGCTCTGTGCCACCATAACCTGACACAGAGGAGATGGTAAGCTCTGCAGTATGCTGATGCTACAAACTGTTCCTCCTATTCCCCCTGCACTCCCTGTAAGAGGTTACTAACCAAGAGTGAGACCTGCAGGAGCCTGGTCTCATACTGCTGGGTATCCTGCATGAAAAAGAAGCTTTAAGCATGTCATTACTGCAATAATTATCCTTGTCTTTGGTACCAGCTCCTTTTCCTCACCCAGAAAATAAGGATTAGACCTACCAGGCAAGCATCACAAGTAACTTCCACACAAGAACACCTCCTGCCAGCCCCTACAGCTGACAAGTCAACAGTCTGTGACTGCTACCAGGAAAGAAACCAAATTAACCTCTACAGATTAACAGAAAGATAGTCTTAAACACCCTTATAATAATGAAAACCATCAATTTTGACTTCAAACTGATCTTGTGTTGTTTTCACAGCACCAGGCACTGCAGGAGTGTGACCCAAGGCTGGGCTCTGCAGACTACGGAGGACCAGTATTAATAAGCAAGCCTATTTCCCCGAGCACTGAGAAGTTTGTGGAAATACCTCTTTTTTCCCATCTCTCCCCATACACAAAGGTTTTAATCAGCTTTAACAAACAGACAAGCAAACAAACCCTTAATTAAAAAAAAACCCTAATATTAAATTCCTGAGCTGAAGGTTTCTATATAGCTTTGAGAATCCCTGAACATCCAGGTAATGATGGAAGATGGGATAACTGAGAACCCCGGCTGCCACTGCAGCCAGGGCCCCTCACAGCGACAGGAATCACCCGATTTTCCTTTCAATTTCCAAACAGCAGGAACAGATTCCTGCCCTTTAGTACTGCAGAACTGGCCACAAAGGTTTCTAATACATTTATGGGTTTGATGCTTAAACCCACCTCGGGTGCTGGCAGGGTCTGCAGTGACCGCAGTGGTGCAACACTTAACTGTGACCCAGCATCACTCCTCTCCCCCAATTACAAGTGCACTGGGTTTAGTTTTTGCTGTAAACACACCTCGTACGTAACTGTTCATCTGCAGGTTCTTCAAACACCGGGTCACACACTGTGAGTGATGGTTGTTTTAGTCTTTTATTCAACTGTCATTGGTACTGGTTATTTGGTGCGTCCAAACCAATATATGAAACCTGCAAGCTAAGAGAGCAGCAACACAGCACAGCCGTTGTAAACAATTTATTATCATTTTCTACCTCAGGTACTTACAGGAGAAAAGGCATAAAAAAAAAGAAAAAAAAAAAGGAAAAAAAAAAAAAGGAAAAAAAAAAAAGAAAAGCATAGATGGACTATTTACAAAAAATGAGAAAATTCACAATAGCAGAAATGTTTGCAAATCATGCACACCAGGACAAGTTCACAAAAGCAAAGCAATTCATAGCAAAAAAACCCAAACAAAATAATAAGAAGCCATACAGATTAAAGAAAAAATGCTATTGCCTGCAGGAAAGTCAAAAGAAAACTACCCAATTATTACATCAAGCATCTTTAATGAAATGAACAGCACAGCCGTGTATTGTAGAGCCTTTGACACTGACATTTTGAACAAGTGGATTAACAAACATTAAAATGCATTACAGTTCTACTGTAAGCATGCAATTTACTTCTCACAAACTTATGAAATGGGTAGAAACACTTCAAGAAAACCAGCATTTAAATAAAGTGTGTGTTTGCTACCCAAAAGTCAGAACCTGGTCCTGTTAATGAAGCCAATGGATGGAGCCATGGCCACATGGGCTTGCAGCTCCTCTGAGATTTGGGTGGAGATTAAGAGGTGCGATACAGCTGAAGCTGTCAGGGGAGAGCTCGTCCCATGATTTGCAAGCAAAGGATGGAATTAGAAGCAGCCACACAGAGAATGCGAGAGCATCACTGGTGACAAGGCATGGGACAGGGCAGCAGCTCCCCAGGGCCTGGTTCTGGTGGCTTCTAGCAACCTCCTCTAGTGGAAGGTGTCCCTGCCCGTGGCAGGAGTTGGAACTGGATGAGCTTTAAGGTCCCTTCCAACCCAAACCATTCTACGATTCTATGATGATTATGAGAGCTCTAGAAAGAGCCAGCAACCAAAGGGAATAGAAGAGGAGAAACCACATGTGGGTCTGCTGCATCCACAGCCACCAGCCACAGGGTCACACCTGCAAGCACAGGACACTCATTTTGAGCAATTAAACCCTGTGTTGTTAATGAACCTAGTGACAGGAGATGCTGGCGATGATTTGTGCTACTGCTCAATGTCTCTGTGTTAGCAAGAGCCAGTGTCTCTCTTTGGGGCTGTTTGTGAGACCCCCATCATCATGTTTTGCTTCCAAGATAAAATCACTTCTAAGAAGTTTGTGAGAAGTCATGCCTTCGTAACGCCCCGATCCCCATCCTTGTAAGTTACATTCCAAGTGGGCATTAAAAACTCATCACAAAGCAGAAGAAAAAAACCCCAATAAAACCAAAAAGGAAATAAAAAGCAAACTCAAAGCAGTGAGGATATGGAGCCTTTAAAAAAAGAGAATTAAAGAGTCCAGTCATTCAAACCAGCCAGTAAGAGCAGCAATTTTTCAGTGGACATTGATATTAAACATGGACCACCCAGGCTTTGTCTCGCTCTCATTAGCACTGTAGTAAACCCCGATTAATTTGTTATGCATCTTTAAGAACTAGTTGATAAAAATTATGTCTTGTGAAATCGGCAAATAGTCTGCAAAGTGAAATAAGAACAGAAATTAATAGATTAAACTGAAAAGATAAGTCCCAGAAATTAAAAAAAAAAAAAAAAAGACATAGAAAGGGAGTGATTGCAATAAAAAAAAAAAAAAGAAAGAAAAGAAAAGGCTTTGGACTGAGTTACAGAGGAAAAATAACACAATGGGAGGAGACAGGGCAGTTGCCAAAGCAATCGCGTGTGTCTCACCCGTGAGGTCAGGGAGCAGAGGAGGATGCGGGATTGGACCCATCCAGGGGACCTGCCAGCAGCTCCAGTATGGAAATTGAAATGGAAATAGATGGATCATGACATCTGTACCCTCATTGCACTGGGACAGTGATGAGCACCAACAGGACAGTTCAATTCAGATGGGCATTCCATTAGGGATGTTTAATAATGAAGTAAATAGGCAGCACAACTTGAGGAGAACCCGGGGTAACGCCCAGTGGCAGACGAGGAGCCTGTGGGATGGTGACTGCCACCAGCACAGGTCTGTGATGACACCCCCCAGGGACAATGAACACCCTCTCCCTGCACAGGACAGCCCTGGCACCAGCCCAGGCTGGTTTACTGCAGCAGAACAGGGCTCACAACACAACTGACCTGTAGCAGGAAGCATGGCCAGGTCTGTAATGAGCCTCAGGAACACAGCTCTGCATTTAGGTGTGTTATGTTTACATCTACACTTATCATACACATCAGAGCAGTCAGAACTCCACTGCTGGTCAGGCACCGTGGAGCTGGGAGGCAGGCAGGGCTGCATGGGATGCTCCTGCAGGAAGAGCCAAGGATTTCTCTTTTCCTATCAGACACCGAGCATTTGGGTAGACAGCTCATTAAAACCACAGATTTCTCACACGTGCTCCTGTCTCACACCTGAGCCACAGTTGTGCTGTGGGTGCCACGGGCAGTTCTGCAAGTGCCGAAACACTGCAAGGGAAGGGTTGGGGTGTTCAGGTTCTTTTGAGGTGGATAACCACGTGCTGGAAACACGCTCAAGCTATTCATCCTGTAGCACTAAGTGCCTTTCCCCATGGCCGGTGAGTCATGGGAAGCACGGGCGTCTGGGGGAAGAGTAGGTGCTGGAAGCCACAGGACATGGCTTCCTCCAGCAGAGAAGGGTGAAAGGACAGTGGCAGAGCACCATAGATAGCTAGGACACAGCACGACACAACCATATGAGTGGCACTTCCACTGCCATTCCCACAGCAGGAGTGAGCAGCAAGGGCTGGCACATCCCCATCCTCAACTCCTGACTTGCTCCCTGGGCTGTGCTCCCATGGCACAGGGCTCTCTCCTGCCAGCACTCCTCCTTCCCAACGCCTGGCTCCAGTGAATTCACCCCATCCCGCTGATGGGCATCAAACCCTTAGCACTATGCCCCTGGCCAGACTCCTATGCACCGCACTGTTCTGACAGGTCATGGCTCTAGAGACCAGAGTTCCACATCACCTGGGACAAAACACCTAACAATCCTATGAATGGTTCTGACTGCTGTTAAGGAATAAAGAATCTGAGTGGGAGTGGAGCAAAGAACATGGGCAGAGCAACAGGGCAGGGAACTCCAACCAAAGCAACAGAGGACTTTTGAGCATCTCCCCTTGGCTGCCCTGCTCCCAAAGGCACAACTGGTGCCTGCAGGTGGGTGCACCTCCTTTTCTGTGCTGACAATCCACTTTGGTTTTCTCCTGCCTATTCAATCTCTGCAAGAGACTGAAAACAACTAGCAAATAACTGGAAGGCCTGATTTGAAAAACAAGGCCCTTATCAAAACAAGGGCTAGAGTGAAATGATGCCTCTGCTGTCAGCCAATAGATAAGCTCATTTTAGACATGTTTGTAATTAAAGTCATCTAAAAGCTGCCAATTTTCATCATTTAACTTATCAAAGGTGCCTCTAATTCAGCTGTCTTCATACGAATCAGCTGGTACAAGGAAAGGAGAAAGAAAGTGTGAGACAACATGTGAATGCCTTCTGAAGCCTTCTCTTTAATTCAACTAATGCTGCACCCTGCCAGCCTGGACCTCTGTCACCCACTTGTCTCGAAGCTGGCTCCGACTGGGAGGGTATAGCATGAGTGGGAAAGAGGTGGATGAGCTTTAAGTAGAGCCCTAGCACTGTGAATTGAAATGGCAATAAAACCCAATCCTAACAGCACTGCCTCCTCTGGTGTTATCAGTCCTGCAAAAACCAGAAACTACCATCCCAAGGACACTGTTTGTCTGATGGAGGTAAATAACACGCATGCTTCCAACACAGTGTTTCATCCTAATGACCCAGAGCAAAACACAAGGCTGCATCTTCGCCCCAGTGTGCCATGAGCATCCCTCCACATCCTCACCCACCCTCAAGGACCTTCCCATGAGGGTGTTCAGCCCCAGTTCGGTCCCACTGCTGTGGCTGCTGGCAGCCACATCAAGGAAAGGGGCAAACCAAACCAGAGCCAAACTGAACCATCAGCACACGGCTAGAAACTGTGAAGGACACCAGAGGTATCGGTAAAGAACACAGGAAGGTTGGACCTTATGCTCCAAGACTGCATTTGCAATGAATACACACTTACCAGAGAACAGAATGGGAATGTGTATGTGAGTTTGTGCGTGTATCTCTGTAATATACATGAAAGGAAAAACCCATCAAAGGGACGGTAATAGCTCTTAAATTATCTCTGTTGCTGTATGTTTTAAGAAGTTTGTTTTCAAATAACCAGTACCAATTTACACGTTAGCAAAAAATGGATTTAAAGGATGTATATATAGATGTCTATTTTAAAATAGCAAGAAGATCTGCTGGTGTGTGAGATGCTCCCTGCAGACTTGCCTGTCTCAGCTTGCAGCTATGGAGTTAAAAAGATAGGAGAAAAAAAAGAAAAGGAAGGAAAGAAGGGGAAAAAAGTAAATCTGGAAATGAAATGTACATACCTGGGAACTGATAGCTGTAACTTGGGGCAAATCCGGGATATCCTCGGCCATACGTTGCAACAAAATTTGGGTAACCTTGATCAAATGTAGAAAAAGAGAGAAAGAAAGAGAAGTTTGAAGATTAATGAAGGTTTTCTGTTGCTAAATACACTGCAAAATGAAATGGAGGATGGGTGAGGCGATGCTACAGAACATATCAAACCCCAAGATTTACTCTGCTCATGCCAAGCTGCCAAAGGTTTGGGTATTATCTTGAACAGAAACCCCTGGAGCTGGCTGCCCTCCCTGCTCGCTGACTGCTGGGCTCTGTGCACGAGACCTGTCACTCACGTAATTAACATGCACTTTGGTATCTCAAGTCCAAGGACTGTGCATACTTGTTAGCTGGAAGAGTAAATGCCAAATGCTAAGGCTAAACACATAACACAGGTTTGTTCTGACATTTGGAGAGCTTACAATGAATGTACTTTGCTTCAGAGCTATTGACAGTTGGAGATTAAGGTAGTAGTAATTCTTTATCCCGGGAGTGTGAAGGACAACAGTTAACACATCAAGAGTTGGAGGCAGCCGCTGCAATGAGCCAGGGAGTCAAAGAGCTTTTAATTTTTCAGGAAAGTAAAACCCAGCCATGAGAAGTGCTTTTGAGAGCACCTTCTGAGATAGGCACAGAAGCACATCCAACCCTGGGCAGCTTTTGATCTTTATAATGAGAATATTGGTTAATAAAGATGCTCGAGTTACTGCATCAGGGCCAGGTTGGATGGGGCTTGGAGCAACCTGGGCTAGTGGAAGGTGTCCCTGCCTGTGGTGGAGAACTGGATGAGCTTTAAGGTCCCTTCCAACCCAAACCACTGGAGCCCAGGCACATGTTTAGCAGCCGAGCAGCTCTTCTGGGGGGTCTCCTATCTCTGCTTTTATTTCTTCTTTAATACACTCATACATCACACAGCTATTCTTCTGCTGCTGCAAGTCCCTCCGCTCCTGATGAGATTTATACATACATACAACGTACTATTAATCATAACCTAAAACCGGAAGATAAAAATGCTTGCATGAATTTTGATTATGGGATTAAGCAGTGCCAGGGGAAAGCAGCCCCGCGATCCCGGACAGTACGCGGCAGCTTTCAGCGCTGTGTACACACTGCTTAGCCCCTGCTTATTTATTTCACAGCTCAACAGCTGGATTCCCTTAGAAATTAATCACCTCTGTCATTAAATCAGCTCTTTCGGAGTTAAGCTTTACAAATCTTTTCTCCTCTTTCTTTAAAAAACAACAATATTGATAAATGGATTGTTTGCTGAGCACGCAGTGCCATTAACAGCGCTGCGAGCTCCACCAGCAAAACCACCTCTGTCCTCTCCAAGTGGAAACCACGGAGTTTTGGTCTGATCCAGCCAACTTCAGGAGCTGGCAGTGGGGTGCAGGACGCATCCGTGCCGGGATGCTGGTGGCAGCGCTGCCTGGGGGGGCTCTCGCTTGCACCGCCAGCGCTCAGCACGCTCGAGGTCGGGCAGATGAAATCATAAATTTATAATACAACATTACTTCAATTTTCCTCTTCATTTGCTGCTGCAGTGCCCAGCTCTGCTCTAACGAGTCAAAGCCTGAGCCGCGCAGGGGAAATTGCCTGGCTGAATATCAATAGCGCATTAACAATGTGCCCATGTGGATGCTTCATCAAGCCAAATTACGGCCATGCTGACCTACCCACCATTCCCATTAGACGCCATTCTCCTCCTGCACTGGGCATGGAGCAGTTTACCTGCTTCAGTAGTCCTAGGGAATGATCAATCTCTAATCATCCCTTGTTGCTACACCAAAACCCCAAGTTTTGCCTGGATTACCTCCTCCAAAGTGAGACCCTCCTGAACTCCAACCAACAACCAAACCTGCTTTCCCAGCACCACTTCCACCCAGCTCCTGCCTCTGACCCCAGATGCGGCAGGTCCGAAGGATCCTGGGAAGACAGGAGACCCGAGCTGGACTCCTGACTCCCCTCTATCCCACCATCTCCAAACCTGACCTATCTCCTGATCCATGGGAATTAAAGAGCAAGGCTGAGGCTGTGTTTGCGGGTGCTGTGGGACCTTGGGGGGCTCACTGAGCTGTGCCAGCCCCCAGGAATCCAGTGCTAACGAAGGGCTTCCCATCCCAAATCCTGGCTCAGAGGCAGCTGCTACTCTATTAAACACAGCCTGATGGAAAAAAGGAATGACTTTCTTTGAAGGGCACAAGCTTCTTTTATGCATGAGTTCAGCCTACCTAGACTGTGTGCAGCAACGCAGAGCCTGCTCTGCCTTGAGCAGTGATAGAAGGAGCCTGGTGGAGACCTGAAATCTGGTGTTCATATAGATGCTGTTTTGGCTGTCCAGGAGTGTAAGCTTTATGTGCCCAGTGCGCCTGTCCCTGGAGGGGTTTGCAAGTTAAAAAGAGCCCAACTTTAATATTAAACACCAGCAGGTCCAAGATGCCCATTGCCAGAAGAAATGAGTCCTGTGGGGCTCCAGCTCAGACTGAGCAGTGCTTCAGCTGCCTCCAGAGCTGAACCCCTTAACAGCAACTGCGATGCCCCACGGGGAGCTGCTTCGGATGGGAGGGGAGACAGAGACAACTCCTATTAACTCTGCTCCTCAGTTACCTTCTTTTCTCTCTTTTTCCAAGTTTTCAGTCCTGAATGGAGGGGCAAAAAGCCATGGGGCAATGCAGTGACACCCACCTGCCCGTGGGTGACAGAGGTGAGGCTTCTGGGCATATGGCAAGCTTCTGGACCACCGAACTTCCTCCATTCAGCCGCAGATGTGTGCCTTGCCTGTGAGGGGGGATACGGGGCCTTTTCACGAGCATCCCTGGCACTGGGGAGCAGCTCTTCAGGCCGGGTGGGCTGCCAGGGAGACAGAGATCCTGGAACTGAACCCACGCCAGCTTGTTCTTTATGCAGAGTGGCTAATGGATGTCCCTGGTGTCCCCTGAGCCTGTGCGTGTCCCATCAGCAGACAGAGCCTGAGACAGCCCAGGAGCAGCCCTGGCAAAAGGCTGAGCCTGCCCACGCTCTCCGAGTCAGAAAATCCTTTCAGAAGAACACTTTAATTTTGTTCCAATCAACCAAATCATCACAGAAGCGGCTGCCTACGCACCTTTAGACCCCGGCTGCTGCAGGCTCCTCAGGGAGGCTGTGATTAATGAAAAAGACCAACTTCCTTAATAGCTTCAGAGGGAGCCGCTCCCCGCTCTTTCCTTTGGGCTGTCTTGTGCGTTCGTTCCTGCCATTCCCTCCTCTGCCCATG
This sequence comes from Loriculus beryllinus, assembly GCA_039877255.1. NCBI lineage: Eukaryota > Metazoa > Chordata > Aves > Psittaciformes > Psittacidae > Loriculus > Loriculus beryllinus. Next base: position 15,047 of record JBCJKH010055756.1, on the reverse strand, counting down.
AGCAGCATCTGGAGAAGGTGACCTTGAACAAGGGCTTCTGGAAACAGGTATAAAAATCCTCCAAGAGCAGCCCCAGTCGCTCTGGTTCAGTCCAGCAAAGGAGGAATGGGGCAGGGCTGGCACCAGCCTCCTGGGATCCTTGGCTACGCTGCCTCCAGCGGGACATTACTTTGTGCATCTCATCACTTGATGGGTTAATTACCCCCCTCTCCCTTTGGGATGGGGCCCTACCTGGAGCAGCTTCAGGGCTTGGGAAGGAGCAATTCAGGCTCCTGGCTGAGGCGCTGCCCATCATCCCCCTTCCCAACACTTGGAGGCAGCCTTTGAAAACGGGGCTTTATAATGGCCATCCAGACAGCTTTGCTTTTGTGTGTTGTGATTTCCTTGTTCAGCACTTAATTATTTAACACGGTGTCACTGTAGCAAAGCAGGAACTTGGAAGATGAAAAAACCAGCTCGGGCAGATAATGAAGCATCTGGCCTTCAACATGAATCAATCACTAATTCTGAGCGAGTCACCCTGATTTGCAATCAAACCAGTGTGCTGTGAGACCGGCTGGAGCAGGGCTGGTTGGGGTGACCTGACCCACCCCACTGCAACGGGACAGGGATTTGCCAAGGGGCACCCAAATTGCTGGCTCTGTGCAGATGCAGATCTGCTTGCTGAGGGCTTCTTCCCTTGCTTCTTATGGCTTGAAATGATCTTTTTCCAGTGCAGCATCCTGGTGGGAATCACACTGCACCCAAGGACCGAATTTTCCCTTCAGATCACTGGAGTGGAATCTGGCTCCATTCACTCCTTGACCGGCTGGAGAGAAGTGTTGAGACTGCTCTGCCTGTGGTGTGTGGATAAGGGATCCTGCCCTGGGTCTTTCTCCTCCATCACCTTCACTACCCCAAACCTCAAGCACCACGAGTGGTAAAGACAGAGAAACAAGAGCAATGAAGTGCCTATGCTCCAGCACCCTGGAACACACAGGCCACCAAATCACAGACTGACTAGGACAAGATAAATATTTTAACCATAAAATGCAATTTCCAAATGCTATGGGGCAGGGTGGTGGTGGAGTGTGGGGACAGAAAACTAGATGATCAGTGGAAGTAACTGAATTACACATCCCTGAAATGGATCGTTCCAGCCACGCAAACAGAAGCACATTAATTCAGAGATAAAGCAAATAAGGCACGGAAGTTTTCTCTATCAAATCAAGCAGGGCCTGAAGTCAGATGTTTCAGTGTAACAGCCTGATCCTCATAGAACAATCTCCTCTGATCTGATGCTCACTCCAGCAGCTTTGGGATCCTCCAGCATCTCAGCCAGCTCATCTCAACCCGCTTGGCAAAGCTCAGGACAACCAAGCACCAGCTTTCAATGCTGGATTCTATGCTTGATTTTCCGGGATCATCTAAACCCAGGACAGAAAACCCAAAGCATCCCAGAGAGGTTACATATAAGGGACACCAGCCTGGGAAAGGCTCATTTCTGCCGGAGAACACCCCTAGATACCCTCTTGTATCAAGGGTACAAATAGAGCAGGAGGTTGAAAATGCATGGGTTTGTACAAAACTACACTGGCAATGGATTAGCAGCATTTTGGCTTAGCAAATCTGAGGAGAGAGCATCAAGAGGTTGTCACATTATAAAGAAAGAACTATCTAGGCAGAAACAAATGAGAACCAATTGTAACTAAGCAGACCTCGTGCACAAATAGAATGTTGCCATTAAATATCATTTATCCCATTTAATTAGTATTTCCTGGACACAATACTCTGGACTAAAATACCATTCCATTGCTTTCAAACTTGTAATTACTGTTGTGCCCTGCACTGTTGCGCTTCTCCCTGCTCTCCCCATCCTGCAGGCCATTGAGGAGCCGGCAGGATTTTCAATTATCTATGCTGAGCTGTCAGAGATACCTTTAAAAAAAGGGGAATAATGTGCGACTCAATTCCTCTAAAGAAGGGGAGAGATCATTTTTAGTCAGAATGAACACCCTGCGTCTTTCATCATTCTATTTTTGCCAGGAAGAGTAAAACAGCCTCTTTAAAACATCCATTTAAATGCAAATTTCTATATTCCAAGGGGGGGGGGGGGAGGGTTAATCATTTACCACAGACAGGATCATTCTCCCCACCCCATCCCTACTGAAGTCCTAGACCTTGTGGGTGCAGGGATCTGCCCATCCCTATGGGTTAAGGGTTCAGGAAACAGGGAGAGACACAACATGGGAGCCACTGGCTCCGGGAGACGTGTGGTGGCCACGGCACTTACCCAACATTCCCATCCCTAGCATAAAAGCGTCCATGGTATACGGTAATCCACGTGCCCTTCCTCTCGTCCCTGGCGGAAACATCACTTCTTTAGGTTGTGCTTTCTTACATTCTACCTATTGAGCAGAAACATGTACAAATGAGATGCAAATGAATTCCATGTAAATGTCAAATGCAGAACTGATCTACTTAAGGGGGTGGGGGGGGAGGTTTATTTTTAGCATCTTCCTCCCCACACTGCCTCCCCCCTCTAAGGTGAACTTTAAGAACAGCGTAAACGGATTTAAAAGAGCAAACGTGTATGTCTCTTTAAACACACCGAGCAAACCCCACTGGAAAGATGACAGAAGTGCAGATTTAAGAAGTTCCTGAAAGGAAAACCTGGGCTGCGTTCCCTCTCAATGGTACTTGCGGGAGTGGAATGAATGGAGGGAGGTCTCCAGCAAAGCTCTATTGCAATCGATAACAGAAAATGACTCTCGGTGATCATTACAAAAAGCTCCTTTTAAAATAGGAATAAAGAATCGATATTTTTACCCAGCAGAAAATTTCTGTAAACCCTATTAATAAATGCTCTGCATTCTTTCACTTCCACTTACTCCTGCTGCCTTCTGAAGTTGCTTAATGCCACTCAAAGTAATTGCAAGTCTCCACCAATGCCTTGGGAGAGACAGCAATCCAGCCTAGCCAGCACCAGGACACCCAGGATCCAGCAACCCCACCAGGTCATGGTTCCCAGCCTTTCCTTGGGTAGGGAATGGAAGAAATAAAGCACTTTCCCATGTTTTCCAGCTCCAGCACCATCAAGTTGCCCACTCAAGCAGAATGCCTCTGTGCCAGCAAGCTGCTCTGGAACTAACCAGTTATCCCAACCCATTTCTATGGCTCTACACCTTGCTCTGAGCAATGGGAAAATGTGCAGACATACAGTGCACCCCTGCACAGGATGCAGGGAATTTCCAAGCTGCTGCCCGCCCCATCTGTATTGTTGGCACAATGAGAATTGCTGGTCTGAGATTAAGGGTCTTACCCTGAATGCAGAGGTTTGAGCCTTATGCCTCTAACTTTGCTCTTCAATCAGTTCTTGAACCCTGTTTGCACATTAGATACCCCCCATCCTTTGTCTTGCCTGAGTGGGATCACCACCAGCTCGCAGGCAAGGACTTGGGAACAGGGCTGCTCTCTGTGCCTCCTGTATCACCTCCATTACTTGCACAAGCAAGCAACCACCCCAGGCAAAGCCGGGATGCAGGATAATAGGTGCCTAATAGCCCGATCAGTGACTGTGTGTTCATTGTCTTATGAAAACCAACCGCCTGTTCCTAGGCAACCTGATCAGTGGAAATTCCAGGTTTATACAATTTTCATTTAGGTAACATAAAGGTTAACTGCCTGTAATGGGAGGATTTTAAACAAAACCACCTACTCCTCCCTCCCCCCTGCACATCTCCACAGACCGTATTTAATCTACTCGCTTGCAACACTTCCTGAAGCTACAATGCTCAGACACTGCCAATGCTGTCAAAACACTCTTCTTGCACACAAACTGCCCCAACCCATGTGAAGTTTGAAGCAAAATTCCTCTGGAGTTCCTCTTTTGCTATTTCTCTGCCAAGAAGCGTTTGGATCCTTGCAGGATGCAGTGGGATAAGAGCAGAGAGGGACAAGGGTCTTCTCTGCCTCCTCTTTAGTGCTGCTGGGGAGTGAGACCTCTGGGAGAGAAACACCCCAGCAAGGGCTGTGGTGAGGACCAGTGCATCCTCCCAGCAGGGTCACCAACCTGCACATCACCCCATCCCCGGCACACACACACACATATACAGATTCCTGCAGACACACGGCAATGCAGATACACTATTGAGTGTGTAATGGAGATCCCCAAGGTGCCCCACAGGGTTCCTGAGCTCTAATATTAAGAGAAAACAGAAAGAAAAATTCCATGCAATGATGCACACGGAGGTGCTGCTGTCAGAGCAGGGATGGAGACAAGGACAGTGTGGGATATGTGTGCCTAGCATCCAGCTCCATCACTGTCCTATAGGGATGAAGCCTTCAGAGCTTCCCAGGGAGCCTTAAGCCTGAGCCTTGATGGTTGAGTTTCAGTCTAATCGGGCTGTGTGTCTCCTTCAAAAGCCCCACAGCCCCCTCCATCACCCACCCTGAGAGCTCCAGGACACACAAGCTCAGTAAAGGCTGAGCACCAGCACCAGCCTCTTCACACCAACACAACACTGTCCCAAACCGTCCTTCACTTATTTGGGATCACACTGGGGTCATTTCACAGGAGTAGCCCATCTAATTTCTCCAGCACCACAAGTGTCTTATTTCATTTCACAACTGCATCTTTCAGGCTGGCCATCACTTGGAGAGCCACGGCAGCATTGGTTACACCTCGTGCTGCAGACAGCCGGGATGACAAAAACAACCCAGCCTGGCTCGACTGACAATTAACACGAAAATGAAGTTTGGATTAGCACCGTTAGAAACAATAACCCAGTAATTAGGTTCTGCAGCCACGGAGCAGCCTACCCCTGCTCTCTGAAGGACCGGTGTGATTTATGATTTTCACAGCACACAGGATATAAAGGGAATGGCAGTGAGCTGCAAAGGAGTTTTACCTGGGATTTAAAGGGGAAGGGAAAGTCACCAGTAGGAAAGAAAAATAATTCCTAAGCCTCTGTAAACACGTTTACCCCATATTGAGGGCAAAAATATTCTCTGTTATCCAACAGAAACTATTCCCTTCTGGGAAGGATGAAATGCAAGATAGGGGACCAGAAACCCTGTCCCCAGTGCCATCCCTTGAGAAGGGGCTGCATGACCCGATCCATGGCACTACATCTTGGACAGATTTTTTTCTTCCCCATTCAGCAATGTCAGGCCTTGGGGTGCTCTTCAGAAGCTGCTCCACTGGCAAACAGGGGAAAAAAGCAGCAACAGGAGGTGCAGCCTCATGTTAGTGGGCAATGCGGTGGGTTTGGATGGCGCCTCTACACCAACAGAGGCAGGAAAAGTGGAAAAATAGCGGCCAGGCTGCTTTTGTGCAAGAAGCCATCCCTCTCCTTCATGGTGCATGGGATGGAGATGCCCATAACCGACACACAGCCACGAGGGTAAAACCCTGGAGGAAGCAGGGACATCACGGTGCCGGGATGTGCAACAGGGCTTCTCCAAGAGGGAACATACCTGGATTCACTAGTCCATACTCAGGTCTGTACATAATCACCTGGGAAGAGAGTGCCCGATGTGGGCTCTGTACATAAATCTGGATCTTGCACAAACTTCCAGTTCAGCATTTCTGTACATCTTAATACTTTCCAGGTTTCCCACCTCCCCTGCACCAGGGATGTGTCTCGCCTGAGCAGCCCAACAAAGAAAGTTTTAACTCTAAGGCTAAGAAAATAAAATAAGGCAGGGAAACTAAAATTCACTATTTTTGTTTAGTCTGCTTTGGAGAATGAACATTACTCTGGGGTACTCTTGGGTGAAGCCGGGCAGTCAAAGCCACTGGAACCAAGGAACAGCTGAGATGGGGAGTGAAAAGCCTCTTATACCCAGTGCAACAAAACAGGCTGTCAGCTCTCAGCACCAGGATGTCTCAAACCCCCATGGCTAAAGCTTTCCAAGGAAACCTGGGCTATTTTGAGGAAAGCAGAATGCTCACGTATTCACAATGCACAAACCCCCCATTTTACCACCCAAAGACAAGGCAACTTTGTCTTGCCAGCAACGTGCGATTCACAGTTAGCTGAGATTCGATTACCCTGGGGACACCATGTCCACTCCTGCCGTGGCCAGCCCAAACTATCCCTTCCCTAACAGAGAAATCACTATTCAGGCAGTCCTGCTGCAAAGGCAGGGCTACACCAGAAACAGAAGAAAGGTTAGAAGTGTATTTCAACACATGCATTAGATCATCACCAAAGGTGGGGTAGGGACAATGGGATGTCATGTCCTCAGACTGTAAGAGAAGTCAGCAGCTATGGGTGAGCAGAGTCTGCAAGAGCTTCTTGTGGTTCATCAGTTCAGTTTGCCTCCAAAGCACCCAGCTCCTCCTTGTCCTGCAGGACCCAGCCACCCTTGGAGAACCTGGCAAGGACGGCGTCACTCTACAGCTCAGGAGTGGTGTCATTTAAAGCACACTGAAGTCAACACTATAGGAATGCATCCAACCTGCAAGCGGTCTGCAGTGTCCTTCAGCTGACAGACGCGTTTCCAAAGCACCTCCAGCCTCTCCCTAGCACCACAGACATCAGTGACACCTTGGGTACCCGCCTGCCCAGCACCAGGCCCTGTCACCCTTGCTGCAATAAGCCCTGTACAGAGAACCCATCACTGTGACCATCAGCCTCTTCACACACCTCTCCCACAACACCCTGCCATGTGCCGGGCCCCAGCTCTAAAAGCTGGTTGCAGGGATGGAAGTGCCTTAGACTACAACATATGTGGATGAAAACCCAAAGGCACGTGGTGTGTGATGCATATGTCTACAGCACCAGCACACAGTGAAGGCTTCCAGTCCAGGGAGAAGCCTGGAGAGGCCTGATCCGTTAACAAAATCCACACCAAAAAGCCCCACAAAACCCACCGCGAGAGTGAGGAACAGCCACAGGCGCTGTGCAGCATCCAAACCTCATTTAAACCAGCCTAACATCTCAGTCAGCTGCTCTAAATCCCAACTTCCATGCAAGTGCCCGGGCTCACCACACTGCTCACCAGCACTTACCCCACTATACCCACAATGTGAACCACTCCATCACAGTGGGATCTGAACACAAACAAATTACTGCATCCCGTTTCTTTTCCAGCTGCTTCTTCATCCCCTTAGAAAACCAGGTTTCTCTTTGCAAAGCAGTCTCCTCGCATCAAAGCAACTATGTTCAGGGGACAGCTTGGTTGAGTTCTATTTGTTCCCCCTCCCTGCAATGTTTGGAGAGCATCTTTGGCCTCCCACGTAAATTCCAAGTTTCATTTATTAAATACCTTGCTGGCATTTTCTTTTCACTTTCACACTGCTCGGTTAATATTACATTTGACATTCTAAGCTTTACAGATGGCAACAGAAGCAGAATGCTAAAAATAGCCTGCCAGGGAGACGGGAAGCTAGAAATAGGCTCCTGAACAACAGCAGCCCCAATATTCTTTGCCTGCCCCCACGCTTTGGGAAATGACAGCGTTCAGGAGATGAGGAGGAGCAAACTCCAGGCAAACGGGTGCCCATGGAGCTGTAGATGCTTCATCTGAGCAGCCCAGCGATGGGGCATCCCTATCCCAGCTCACTGAGCAAACCTCATCACCTCGAGCTGGAAATCGTCCCCACTGCAGCTCATTGTTAGAGGAGGACATATTAAAAATGAAGCCAGGGTAATCAGGCTCCAAGGGCGCTGTGGAAGGTCCAGCAGTGCCCATCCCTGACCCCCAGCCAGGTATGTGTCACCTCTGGCCATCTGTACCAGCTCCCGGTCACACGCGCCTGCACAAGCTCTCCTGGCCCTGCATGGGTTTGGTAATTCATCTGCAGACACATCAGCAAGACGATGAGTCAGTCCCAAGACAGGATCATGTCTCATCTCCTCCCTCGTGGGCTGCTTTAAAATTAGTGCTGTAGAAGAAGTGACAAGAGGAGAACGCTCAAAGCCTCCTGGCACCTGGATCGTGCACCAAGCAGGCACATTTTAATGACCCACAACAACAAAACACCAACAGCCCACGCTGTTTCTTTGGCTCTTTGTGATGTTCCTCGAGTGCTTCTGCCCTGTCGCATCCTCTGCATTCCCTGCACTGCTGTCACCTTCCCAGGGACCCTTTCATCTGGGAAGAAATCCTCCCACCACTCTTCCCCAATGGGGCTGTGCCAACGTGAGTTTTAGGACGCACGAGTGCAGATCCTGCTATGAAGCATCAAACAACGGGTCCTGTCCAGCTGCTGGCACTGGTTTTGCTGGGATACACCAGCATCCTCCATCCAGCTCCTTGCCAGCACTGGGCAGCACTGACTTGTACCAAGGGAAGGCTGAGCCTTGTTGTGTGAAGTAACTAAACCCACAGAGCGTGATGTGACATGCACCCACCCGTGATGAAGCAGTAGGAGTATCCTGGAGTGGAGCACTGCAGCTCTTCCCTCCCAAGTGACAATCTCACCTACATTTACATTCTGGGTGTTAATACTCTGTTGCTGGGTCTGTCGGCTGGATGTGGTGGGGGTGGCTGGGGTTTGTTCTTTGTGGTTTATTTTAAGGCAGATTAATCAACATTTAGTAACTCTACATAGGGAAATGAGCCTCCTCCACAACCCACACATGTCTCAGGCGAGGTATCGCTGGCGGCAGGCAGGGAAGCAGCGAGATGCTTGGACAGGGCAGAGGCAAACCCTGTGGTACCCATCCAAGACGGAGCCAGAGACTTCCTGCAGGGCCAGGGGAACTGCCCCAGCCCAGCCCTGCCATCCCACCTCTCAGCTTGCCAAGGGGACCCTTCCTTTTATTTCTGATGCATATTGCTGTGAGGAACAATATGAGGAATATTATTTCGGTGCCCTGGGAAAAATTAGCAAGTCAAATATTGGATCAGGCCTCCAGCATATGCCAAGGAGATTGCTTTGATCTTATCCACACTAAAAGCTCTATTATTGAATTTAAAGTCTGTGAACACATATCAGACCAATATACAATGCATATCTGAATACACATTTGAGAAGCAGAGGATGTTTTGACAAAGGGAAAAAGAATATTTTAGCTGAAAATATCAAAGTTACTGCATCAATTGAAACACAAATACCCTTTATCATCTGGCTCAGTGGCTTTACTGACAGGGCAACCCACAACCTGGGACCTGACTGTCACTTAGGAGAAACTTCTCTTCTGGCTTGTGCCTGAGAATTGATTGTGGTTTGATGGCAAAGCCATGACTTCCCAGGGGATATGGTCCAGCAGCAACACCAGGGCAGCATCAGGTATGGTGTGCTGACACCCAGTGAACCCTCATGGAGGAGGCTGTTCCAAAGGGCCACCACTCGACATGGCATGTGTCTGTGACAATGGGGACTGCAGGACAAGCCCAACTTACCATTTTATTATTGATTTCGTGGAAATGAATTTCACAGACTTTTTCCACCACGTCTTCATTTTCAAAAGTTACGAAGCCAAATCCTGTTTAATAAAGAAACAAAAAGGGGAGGGGGAAAGAAAAACATGAGTTAAGTCCAATTTCATCCCAGTAAAGCATCACTTAGTGACTTGGGAAAACTTTATATATGGATATATAAATACACCTCCTGTCTATGGAGCTGCTGCTGAACTTGCTACAGACTAATGGAGGGAAGAAGCATTGTCTCTAGGAAAATGAATATGGTTCTGTTCCAGCTCTTCCATAGAATTTAATGGAGAATTAAAACCTCCTTATGGATTTTTTGATCCATCCTGCAGAATTTAATGGATAGTTACACCCCAGTTACATGATGGCTCAGAAACTACAATAAGGCCATATTTTTTTTTTCACACCTTATAGGTTTTTAAGAGCAATCTCGACAAAACCCAATTATATTTCTATGGAACCATATTGATTTTATCTCTTGTTTAATTCCACAGGACCTCTCCATTAGAACTGACTCATTACGAGACCCAAAGAAATAAAACTATGGGAAGACAGGAGATGATTCCTCATTTAGAGGCAAGGAAAATCCCACCCTAATGCTTCCCCACATATGCACAGCACTTTGTGCTTCCATTGATGGGACACCAAAGGTCCCCACTGCTGTATGCTGGGGCCAGCAGTGCAGCCACAGCAGCTCCATCCGAACGGATGCAGCCGGCCCCGCAGGGCAGCGCGCTCCGGAGGTGGTTATTTGTCCCTTTCTTCCTGAATTACTTCCTCTAATACCTCATCAGGACATCCTGAGGCCTCCAAGAAACCATTACGTTGAAGGCCTCTGATCTAATAATTCCTCTCTTCTCTGCTGCTGCTTCAAAGGAGCCCTGGATTTGGGCTGGTTTAGGGCCGTTTGATGCCTGCTGCCTGCCTGTAGCTGTACATGGGATTTGCTCTGCTGGGGCCACATGAAAGAAATCTGGCAGCCCACCCCAGCTCCACAGTCATGTTCCTGAGCAGAAAATAACAACCAAGCTCACAAACAAAAAACAAGCCAATGTGCTACATCTCTGGCAAAGGCTTGATGCATGAGTCAACACTGACACCAACGGAGCTAATGAAATCTTAAAGATGTGACAACAAGATGAGCTTCAGCCTCCAGACTGCACTGGAAACTCCCATGGTGGAGATTCCAACACCGTTTCCAACACTGGTGGAACAGCACCTCATGTCTTCCTCACCCCAGGCTCCCGGTCAAAGGAGCAGAGCTGGCACATCCCCAGCAGCACTTCTTACCCCTGGAGAAGGGGTAAGAACGCAATGCTTCCAAGTGTTATTGTCCATGTATTTCATAGATAGCTCTGCACTGTGAGCATCCCTCCACTCAGCCATGCACAGCATTACTGCAGTTTGTCTTTGCTGTCTCCCATCTGCATGTCCATCCATCCGCTGCTCATCCCAGTCCCCTGGCTGTTTGGGAACACAGCAGTGAACCCTCATCTCCAGCCCATTTTGCTATGGACAATTCCCATTTGCAATAAGCACCAGCAACCTGCTCCCTGCAGCAGATCCAGTGCTCCCAGTATGTGCCCAGCAACACGTACTTTCTGTGCCAGGGTCCCAAAGCAGTACTTCATCATTCTAAACACACACAATTTGCTGCAGTGGGGCACAGCAGAAATATTAAACTAGAAGGGTTGTTTTTTTTAGTAACCTACAGGTACAAGATGTATTTCGCAGGCTACAATGTTGGAAGCTGTGAAGTACATTTCAAGGTGAGCTCTGAACAGCTCCCAGACACGTTGTTTGGGAATGAAACAGTATGTGCAGCAACAGGGAATGCTCCTATCTCTCTTTGGACCCTCTTATTGGGGGAAAACCCACCAGAAATGGTTTCTAGAGCTCCTCCGCGGCATAGCACATCATCCGGCAGCACATGAGGCTCAACCCCAGCGCTCAGAACACCGTTTTCCTTTGCATTTAAAGCATGTAGCAGCTTGAAGTATTTTACTTAACCCCAGTCCTTCATTTGCCTTCTAAATTACTCCATTTGAACCTACCTGAAACAGACCCATAGTTAAGCTAAAATGTTTGTGGTTAACTGCCTGCAGCACGGCATCCCAGGAATCCCGGAGCACGGGGCGCTGGAGCTGGGACCGGCACATCACCAGGGACCAGCAATGGGACAGGTCCAGGGCTACAAGTCATTACTTGTTTGAGCACCAGCAACATCTTCATCATTAGCAGTTCATTAGCGAGCTCTGCAGTTGAGGGCTTTCTCTTTCAACTTTAGGCAGGTCTCAGTGCCAGGATGGAGGGGAGAGAGGGAATTTAGAGGAGATTAGCCTTAATATGCCTACCACCGCCAGAAAGCCCACTGCAGTCATTACATATTTGGACTCAGGAAGGAAGTTTCCCATTCTCATCCCACTCCATATGGCTTAAACACAGGTTTATCAAGGAATTACTTGTCTGATTACACTGGATACCCACCCAGCTTTCTGCATTACAGATTTCATCACAAGAATCAAATAACAACCCCTAGGTGTCAACACTCATTTGCAGGTCTTCAGAAGATCCATGCCACTTCCACACATGCCAGTCTAGCTGGCTTAGTAAAGAAAAGCATGGGATGGGGTCTGTAAGGAAACCCAACTCCATCTTTTATTCCTTCCAGCAGCAAACGGGACACTCCACACATAGCAAAAGGCTTATGGTATTTTACACCTTTACTAGTACCAACATCTTAACTGATTGCAAAGCAACCAGAAGATTTTAATCTACACACATACAGGCACTTAAAACCCATCGGATGCTATTCAAGAGATGCCATCGTTCCTTCAACCAACAGCCCCTAAGAGATCATATGCCCTATACTGGAAAACTTCATAAAAGTGATGGGCAATGGGTCACTTTTTGACTCAGACTGCAACAGGGGTAATACTTGACTTGTAATAGTTGCACACACACACACAATTACTGCATGCATGCCTTATTAGTTAGCATAATGAATACATGCTCGACTGAAATTACCAAACTCTCAGAAACCTGCCTGGACTGAACAGACAATTATTTCTGCTGAGAGGTACTAAGAGTCAACAAAAAAAATGCTTCTGGGAAAGTGTAGGAAAAAGATTAGCACAAAACAAAGGCGGCTCTTTAAAATGGTGACAGAAATAGGATTCCGGTTGTCAAGGAGCACCCATTTAAAAATGAAATTATACCGCATCCTTCTGAATGAAGCTATTATTGGAAGCTAACAAGCTCTATTTAAGAGATAAGCATTTAACAGAGTCAAACGGTTGGGGTTTTTATTCAAATGAATAAAACTGAATATTCATTTGAATAATCTTTTCTGTAAAAGAAAAGACAAAGAAAAGGGAAAAAATAAAGTAAGAGGCAAACGGATGCCCCCCAGATGAGAGGCTTCAAGCCAGACCTGATCACTGAAGGAAGCTGAGACCTGCATTTGTGACCTTCAGTTTAAAACCCTTCCTTTAGCACTGGCTCAGAAAACAGAGTCATTTCACCCTATTCATCTGGTGGTTAATGGGCACCGCCAAGCACTCAGACAATGCGCAAGGATCATCATGAGCCTGGATGGGACAATCTCCAAAGGGAGAGGGTTTGCTCCACCTGGGCACTTCTGCTGTCCCCATCCAGCCCAACCTTGCTGCCTCCCATGGCAGCAGGTTTTGGTGAGAGGAGGCTCATTCCAGCATTCCAGGTCTGCTCCAGCCTGGCCCAGTTGTGGAACCGCTCCTGCCCACAGCAACACACAATGAACAGGAGTCCACTGCTTCAGGTGGACTTCTTTTACTCACTCATCTGCTAATGAGAACCTGAAATACCTGGGGGTCAGTTACCAGAGGATGCAGCTGCCTTCAGTTGAAGTACCCCAAGCTGAGGGTCCTTGGTACCCTGCAGACCAGGTCCCTTTTGGGCTGGATGCCTGGAGAATGAGGCTTTGTCAACGGTGACTCACAAAAGGGGATTTCTTCACTAGGAAACAGCATTATTCACAGGGGAGGGAAAAATCTGGTTATTTCTTAGCACAAAGGAAGATAGTCCCAAGCATCCAAATAACCCTGAGTACCCCAGAAAACGTTTACAATGAGCCTAGAGACACAACCCAGATACTTGACATCCGACAGCACAGGAGACATCCTCTGACCCACCTCAGTTACACCAAGAAGCCCCTTTGATCCAGAGCCTTGTTCAGCCAAGAAAGCTGAACAGCACCGGGTGGATGGCTCTGGGCAGTGAAGCAGAGCTCAGCTGCAGCACTTTCTGCTATGGTATTCCAGAACTAAGAGAAACATTGTTCAGAGAAAAGGACTGAAACCATCAAAAGATTAAAATGATTTTGAAAACACTGGGTAGAAGCCATAAATAATATTAAGAACCATGCTGGAGATACCAGATGTCAGTGCTCCCGTGTTCTGCATTTTGGGTTTTTTCACACTCAAACCAACTATATTTCACACCTTTGTCATCACTTGAGAGGTTTTATGTCAACCTCAGTAAAATATAGCCGAGATGACGACACCATTGCTATGAAATATATCTGCTTTCTCTTGCGTGCTGGCAGCAACTTTTCCACAGCCCGAGTTTTAGCTGTGTGCTCAGTGTTATATATTGCAGCTGCGTCTGCACACACAGAGGACGTCACTCATCAGGAGAATCGCACGAAAGCAGCTTACCAGGTTAAAGGTCTCGCTCTTTCAAGCCTGTGCTGGCATTAAAACAAGGAAAACAAGGTGATTGCATCCTGCACAGGAAAGGTTAAACCCAGGTTAATGCTGGGGTGAGCCACTGATGGGCTCTGATGAGCAAACCGGGACCCCTGAGCCAAAACCACTGTCATTAGAGGCACGTACACCACTGCCCGCTGCAGGCACTGCTGCTCTGAGCAGAGGCTCTCCATCCACCAGGAAAGATGCTCTGGAGGGGGGAAGGCGCTGGGACAAGAACTGGAGGAGTCTGAATCAGGTCTCAGGCTGTCCTGGGGTCACCCATTGATGTGGAGAGAGTTGCTTTGTCTCATCTGCAGTGCTCCTCTTCACCCAGGCTCAGTCTGTATTGTCTGGTGAGCCTGCAGGGTCTGTGCAGCTGGGACTGCCTCTTACTGCATTTATAGCACACCAAAGCACCAGAGAGCTCCTTAAAGGGTTCTGGGAAGTAAGTAATCACCAGGGCTCTTTTGTGCCTGCACAATAATCCCAAAGACCAAGGGCAGGAGACAAGAGCACAGAGAGGAGAAAGGAAGAGATTTACATAGTCCATATCGTACCAATAAGTGATGCAGACTCTGCTTAAATCTCACTCCTGCTGCTAGGCAAGAATAACCCCACAGTCACCTGCTGCTGCTCTTGTTAATGCAGGATCAGCCTCTTCTTATACATGGAACATGCTCCAGCAGCACTGTCCTGCTCCAGGGTCTCAACCAGCCAGCACAGATCCATTGTGGAGCCTGGCTCTGGGTCCCTGCGGTCCCACTGGCCCCTGGCACTGCCTGACAAGTGGCTGTGCCAACAGAATTACAACACAGTCTGGGTTGGAAGGGACCTTAAAGCTCATCCAGTTCCAATCCCTGTCATGGGCAGGGATCCTTCCCACTGGAGCAGCTTGCTCCAAGCCCCTGTGTCCAACCTGGCCTTGAACACTGCCAGGGATGGGGCAGCCACAGC
>JBCJKH010055754.1:0-13631 GCA_039877255.1 Loriculus beryllinus | reverse complement strand
GGGCAGGATCCCCTCCCTGAGCTGCTGCTCACGCTCTGGGGGTGCATCCAGCACACGGGGGGGTTCTGGGCTCAAGCACACACTGAAGTCAGGTCATGGGGAGCTGCTCCTCACCCAACACCCCAAATCCTTCTCTTCAGGGCTGCTCCCTCCAGCCTCCCCCAGCCTGGGTTTGTGCTGGGATTGCCTGAGACAATACCAGCAGTCACTAAAGCATCTCCTAGAAGAGCTGTCCAGTTCTGCTCCTGTGCCCTGTAGCTCCAAACGATCTACAGAAGTTTTGCAGGATTTCCAACTGCATCTACACCCCCAGGCACCCCCGATGCCAGCGCCTGCTGACGTCGGTGTGAAACACGCAAACATCTATGATTCCTCCTTGTCAGTGACCTTTCACGTGTGATCTGGGCCACAACACGAAGGCCACAACACACAAATGAAGGACATTAAAACCCCTGAAGGTTTTTGCACCTGAGGTAACGGCTCAGAAGCCCTCTGTGCTATGCATCATCTCATCCGCTATGGAGAGCAAAATCCCCTCTCCTGGCAGAGAACAGGAAACCAAAGAAAGCATGAGCTCCAGCAGCACTTTACCCCCAAAGTCACTGCAAGAAAAGTCCAGCGATTTGATATTTTAATGAATCATTAAGGGAGCATCACGCTTCTTTAAGTGAGAGACCTCTAATTCTCTTCCAACTGTCTTCTCTCCCTGCTGTTCCTCCACTAACACCCTTCATGCTTGACTTATCTCCCGTAACAGCAGAGCTACGCCACTAAGGAGCCGCGACTGCTGCCGAACCTCAAGGCCCCAAGTGTGTATAAATCACACACGTGTTCGACCACTTCAAACCAACGAAGAAAACAGGGATTAAAACGAAGATCCTCGGGTCTTTTCCCATGAAGCTGCAGCAAACAGGACCACACAGAGCCCTGCCAAACCTGCTTTGTCCTGCACTGACCATGCCACGGGCTCCACCTGAAGCTCTGCAGCCATACCGCCATGGCGGCACAGCCACTTCTTCCAACACCTGGAGGCCCAACGTGTCACAGCCTTGTGTTTAAGAGACAGCGAGTCAAGCGCTGTATGCCACGGTCAGGTTTAATGGGCAATGGGATATTCCTCAACTTCCCCCTGGTCTTCTTCCCAGCTTAAAATGAGAATGGGGACATCCTCCACCTTCTCCTCTCCCTTTCCTCCTCTGCACCCCGGCTCCATTAGCTCTCCCCTCTTATAAACGTGTCTCTCGCCCCTATCAGCTGCAGGCCGGTGCTCCCTCACACCCCATACACACACACCGGCATGTACGCAACCACAGCCCGCCCCTGCCCGCCGCTCCCCGCCCCGCCGCCAGGGGCGCTCTGCCCCGGCCCCGCCGCGCCGCCCGCACCTACCCGACGGCGACGCGCGCCCAGCCGCGGGCCGGGCGGACGATGGCCGCCTGCCAGGCCGACACCATGCGGCCCTCGAGCGAGCCGGCGCGGCGGAGCGGGCCCAGCAGCGAGGCCGAGAGGTGCCGCAGGGCCGGCGGGGACAGCTCGGGGCTCAGCAGGCAGAGGTAGCCCAGCGCCAGGGCCAGGAGCCCAACGCACACCGACCGCTGCCACATCGCGGCCTACCCGCTCCGCCCGGCTGAGGAGGGCCGTGACCAGCCGGGCCCTCCTTACGCCGCCTCCGTAGCGCCCCGCCCCCGCCGGCCGTTGTAGAGCGGCTTCGGGAACGGGGGCGGGCCTTGCGCAACCAGCGTACCCTGCGGAGGTAACTGCGGGGCCGTCTGCGCAGCGGCGTACGGGAATAGGGCGGGATGCGGAGGCTGCGCCAGCGCTTCGTGAGGGGCAATGGCGGGAGCGCGGGTACCGCGTACCTCAGGGACAGAGCAGACCCGGAGAACCCGACACCCGTCCCGGCAGAGCCGTTCAGACTGCGGCAGCAGCGCGGAGGGGAAGCCCGTTAGGGCATCGTGCCTGCGGCATCCTCGGTACTGCTATCAACATCCTCCCCTCTGTTGGTTTTTCCTTATGGTGCCCCTTTCCCTCTGTCCTTTATCGCCAGCATCTTTGTGGGTCTGTGTATTGTATTTCCATTCTGCCCCAAGCACACCAGTGCCTCTGTGTGGCCAGCTGGTGCCCAGCAAACCAAAACTGAGCTGAAGATAATCCCTGGCCGTAGTGTATATTCTTCCTTTATAGTGTAGTTCCTGGTCTTGTTCTCTCTCATACCTTCTCCAGGTTGACTCTGTGGGCTCTCTACCCACGCTGCTCCTGAGGCAGGCTGCGCAGGCAGCAGCAGGAGAGCGCACCCTTTGCTGCCGTTTCAGCCCGTTGAAGAGGTGGTGTTGCTAGTCGAAAGGGAGGTTTCTCTTTTTAATCAAAAGGAGGTTTTTCTGGGCTTCTTTAGAAGTAATAGAAACATTAGCTCAAGACTTCTGACAGGATCGGCAAGAGTTTGACAACTGCGCACCACAGTGCGTTGGCTGAGGCAGCTGATAATTTCCTTATGCAGTGCTGTGTTGTGAGTGATTGTCATCTCCTTTGACAAAACAAACACTAAAGGAGATGGGCTGGCAGAAGGCTTTTTGTCGATGTTTTTCTTTCTGGGATTCAGGGATTGGTATTCAGTCAGCAGCTGATGTACAGCAGCCCTTAGGGACTCATGTCTGGCCCTTGCGGGTTGTTTGGTTGCCCATCAGGTTCTCTCTCTTACTGGTCCTTACCAAAGAGGATTTCCTCGTTTAGTTATGATTTTTCTGTTGTGTGAAGTTGTTCCTCAGGGCAAGTGAGGACTGAGGGTGCAGAGTGAGCAGGACGGGCGGGCGATGGGTGCTGGAACTGCTGGGGAGGGAAGGAGGGGGAAAACCCCTCCTCACTGGCAGCGGATAGTTTTTATAGGTGTGCGGACTGGTTTTATGAGCCTAAAGTGTTACGATAATATAATGATCTGTAAGAACAGAATCCTTTAAAACAAAGTAGAGGCCTAGTCGCCTTCCCTGGTCTCCAGGAAATCCTCAAACACTCCGTTCTCCCCAAATCACTCTCTGCCGACGTGTCCTGTAAAGGAGCAATTCTCTTCATCTTTGAGTTTTGTCAGTAGGCTTTTTCATTTGAACAAATTTACTCTTTCTTTCCCTTCGGCACTTTCCCTGCTAACGTTTGATGTGTATGTGATTATGAAACCTCGTTTGCTTCTGTGCTCCAGCTCCCCTGGGGATAGGCCTGTGAGGCTCGAGCTGTTATAAACAGCCCTCCCGTTCAAGCAGGCAGTGCTACGCTGGGTGAGAACAGAGCAAATACCTGCCAGAGCCCCTCGCTGCTCACTGCAGTCAGGTCTGCACCTGTGGGAATGGGTGTATTTATAGCCTTGTCACAGAACATCATAATCAGACATGCCTATAAGGCAGCCGTGACACATAGCGCTGTTGCAGCTCGGGGACCCCATTATTAGTGCCATGTCATCAGAAGGTTAGGCTGCAAGCAGATAACCTAGCTAATACAGCAGTGCTTTGGGGAATTAAGCCATGATTCCATTTTGGGGTGATTAGTTTTTCACCTGATGCTAATTCAGTGTTCTGCGTTGTTGCGCTGAAGACTGAAATTGTCCTTATTCCTGCCAGGACAGGTAGAGTTTCCACATCAACAAAATCGAAGCTGCTCAGGAGGAGCAACTGCTGTTTGCTCTCCGTAAACTGCTGGTGTTCGGTCTGCATGCACAGTTCTGTCAGAGGACTTCAATGGGACTGCAAGGGTAATTGAAAGATTTATGAGCCAACAGAAATAAAAGATTGAAAAAAAGGAAAAAGGTTCCCTCAGAGAACATGTGTGGTTAAAGAGCTAAACAGCAGTTTCTCAGCTGACATTTGTTTTAAGTTGATGTAGATCTAGATTTGCCTCAAACAGCTGAATTAGAGCTAAAAGTGTCAGTGAAGAAGTGGAACTGAGCTCCTTATTTCCTTCATCTGAGCCACCCAGGGCCCCACTAATTTTACCTAGAGGTAA
Source organism: Loriculus beryllinus (assembly GCA_039877255.1). Lineage (NCBI taxonomy): Eukaryota > Metazoa > Chordata > Aves > Psittaciformes > Psittacidae > Loriculus > Loriculus beryllinus. Next base: position 9,644 of record JBCJKH010055754.1, on the reverse strand, counting down.
CAGAAGTGGAAGCTGGGCTCTTGGATTCACAGGAGTTCACGTGGGCTGAGTAAAAGGTTTTAATTAAATACCTGTTTAATTGTGGAAGTAGCAAGCTGCTTACTTCTGTTTCAGTGCTGTGTGTCATTTCAAAGATACAGCACGCTGGTTTCAAGGGGTTTTGCATAGCAAGAGAAAACTAAAGAGTTAATGGGGTTTAGAATGCAAAGAGTTAAATCAAAACTTAAATGTCAACAGTTTTCCTTTGTTTCTTCTCCCTGGTTATATGAAGCTTTTTGTATAAGAAATCTTTTTCTTGGCACTGTTTCGTGGTATGAGCTGCTTGTGACTGGGGGGGGGCACAGTGGGTTTAATCAGTCTTCAGTTATTGGAAATGGAGCTTGTTCCCTTCAGCAAAAAAGAAAAAAGGGGAAAAAAGACTTTGTCTGCAGGAGGCAGACAAGAGAGACGTTTCCAGCTTGTTTGAAAATCAGCTATGGAGGGTTGCTCACATGGCACGTGCTCTCAGCAGCCGCTTGGAGCTAACAGATGTTTGTGTGGGAGCTTTTTAATGACCTCCCTGAGCTTGCTTTTCTGACCACAGGCTCTGGTGTGAGGAACAGGGGTCTGCCAGGAGCTGGTTAGGCAGGAAGCAAGAGGAAAGGGGATGAATATATGGGCAAAGGGAGGGATGGAAGCCAAAGCTTCCAGTTCCCAAAGCAGCTATGATGACTTGTTTTTCTTAGTTGGAGCTCATAAGCTTGAAGCAATTGTCTTTCTTCCTTGGTAAGCTGAATTTGCATACACAAATGAACTCATTCCCTTCGACCTACTTTGTCCAGCTTAAAGGGTAGAGGCCTGTGCCCAGGGTGGGAAGGGGAGGAGTTTTCTCCAGCTATGAATTCCTTTATTGTTTCTGGGGTTGGCCATGCGTATCTGCAGTGCTAGGATAGAATCTTTAGCTGTAGCTAATAAACATTAGGCAGTACTTGGGGTAGGATCTGCATTACACATGCTTCACAGTCCTGTTACCTCTTGTCACTCCAACACTCCCGTCATGTTGCTGCTTCTCTCTGTGTTCCCTGGGCTTCATGAAGTCAGTTATTCCAGTTTTGTGTGCCCAGCTCATTTGTCATGCTGAAATCTCACAGCCTTCTGTGTTTGATCACAGGCCTCATCTGGTCTGAATTGGAAACTGAAAGTGGGAACCATGTACCAGTCCCTATACATGAAATTAGTGTGTACATATCTGCTGCTTCACCTGTGATGTTTGTTGGGAGCCAGCAGCAGGATACAGGGGTGAGAGTGGTCGCTGCCAGCATGTCTTCACTGGGAGAGGAGTGGGGAAAAGTAGAAGGTAGGCTTTTTGGATGGATCCTAATAAAGGCCTGGAAAATTCAGAAGATAAAGTTTGTGCTGAGCCATGCAGATGCGCAGAGGAGCTCTAATTAAAATACAAACCCTGTGTTGTTCTCAGAAACTGGGCAACATTCCCCATCTGCGTTCTGCCAATATATCTCAGTCCTGGGCTTCAACACCCACTGCTGCTCTGCTCCATAAGACACCCCTTCAGCTTGGCCAGCGCATCTTGATATTGGGCTGTAACACCTCATGCTGTTCCAATTCTGGGCCCTTTTTGAGCAGAAAATGCCATCTTTCTACTAAATTGTGCCAAATTGCTTGGTTTTGGCCACAGAACTCATTTTCATTTGTCACCTAACGGGATAGCTAGAGACTTTCATCTAACACTGTCAGCAACAAAGGAAAAAGAACATGGCAATATGCAGCCCCCTGCTAAGTCCCCTAATTATGTAGTGATGTGTTAATAGCAAACACACTTTCATGTCTTGGCAGTTGCAAAACTCCTCAGTAGTGCAGTGCTTCAGAAGCAGAATCGCACAGGAGAAATGCAAGTCCTGGTTTAAATTCCTTAATTAGGATCACCAGAGACTGTGCCCAGAACTGGAGTCTGGAAGAAGTGCCTGGTACAAAGCTGTCACATGCCAGTTGTTTGGATGTTCTGTAGAATCTGAACCACCACATCAGAGACGTTTGCTGTTGCAGAAGCATTTCTGCACAGAGAATCTCTTCTCCCTCCCATCCTGCCTCACGATTATAACTCTGCCTTCCTTGGAGGCCTTGCCATCTCAATTTGTTCTGAGAACTCAGCAGTGGGGGGTGGCACAGCTTCCATCTTGGCTGACACCACGGCTGGAGCTGGGAACATCCACACCCCAAATGATGGGTTTCTTTCAAGTTGAGCCAAGGTGCTGGATTTTGTAGTGCTGGTGGCTCAGAGCCTGGGGTGATCAACCTGGCTTCCAGCAGAATACACAGAACTGGGGCAAGTGGGAACCACTGCATGTGCCAGTGAATTTGGGTTCATGGCAGGGACTCCTGGAGCTCAGGAGCTAGTATCTGGAGCAAGCAGTTCAGGTCAACAGACATAGGTGAAACTGAAAACTTGGGGGAAGAGGAGAGGTTGGAGAGTGGACAACTTTCGTAGGAAAACAGCTTAACTGCATTTCCATTCTTGCCCTTGTGAGACTTCAAGTCCAGCTGTACCAACAGCAATGCCGTCAGGTGCCAAGAGCTGCACAACAGGCAGGCTGCCCTCCTGTTTAGCTGTCAGGTTTGGTCCTGTAAACCCTCACATGAGAGTTACTACATGTGTTACAGGTGGTGGTGTGTCTGTCTGGAGGAAAGGATGGGTATCTATCTGAACGTGATGAGCAGAGCAGTGCTTTAGGTGCTTTCCCATATTCTCAACTTTGGCAGGCTAGAAGATGAATGACAGATGCCCAATCTCATCTTTGGAAAGGGGCTCTGAAACAAAACTCTCAAAAATATTATTTAGTCCCCTAAATCCATCCACTCTACATGCCCCTTGGTGTTACATGGATTGTATCTCTTAATACATACTTTGGATTCTTTATTATAAAGGTTATCATTTCCATTCACATCATTTCAGCATTAACAGCAGTGCCAGTGTTATTGGTATTGGTGTCTATTGAATCTGACCTCACTACTGTGATGCAAAGGGAGTGGCTAAAACTTCATCATGTACCTCAAGCTGACAAACCAGTGTAGTACAACCCCCTCAGCAAAATCATGCGTCAGAATTGCAACACTGATTTTTTGCACTTGTGCAAGAACACCCCTAAAAGCTGGATCTCTGAGCAGCCCTTGGTCTGCAGCTCCTTAGGTAATTGAAGCCCTTGCTGGGGCAGAAGACTATGGAAGAAAGATTTATGTAGGCCTAGAGAGACTAGAATAGAGAAGCCAAAGTGTTTGCTGACCTTTAGGCCCTGTCCCCATGAAGTGCTGGACATGGGGGCCTGTGGAGGGTACTTTGCCAAAGGATAGCCTTAAGTTGGATTTCTGTGAGCACGAGGGAGGGAAAAGGCATATCTCTGGCTGACAGCTGTACAGCTTTACTAGGAAAAATGCATATTGTATGAAAATGGCTTTTTTTTCTTTATGGTTTCCTGTTTCTGTCAGTGTGTATTGTATCCACGTCTGGAGTAGCCACAGTCTGGATCTTGGGCACAGGAGATGTCATTGTGGGGAGTGGTTCTCTCCCGCTGGCTCAGCTGCATTTTGCCATTTCAATCACACACACAGTTGTGGAAGAATTGTGTTGGGTGGGGACAGTGTAAGGTGATGGTTACATCAGCTGCTCATCCCTGTCGATCATGCCTTGCAGCGTGTCCCTGGGTGGGCACTTACCACAGAGTGTGCTTAATCAGAGCAGCCCCGCGGCCACCTTTGCGTCACCCACCTCAACCCCATCTCTTGTCTTCCTTAGCACCCTCCAGTAAGGTGAGCACAGACTATGCTGCAGCTTCAAATCAGGAGCTCAGGGCTGTAGCAGGCAGGTGTAGAGTTCTGCTTTCTCCTCAGTGGCTGTTCTGCTGAGTGATATGGTGTGCCTCACACAATCCCCTAAACTGGGCAGATTTTAATGTGCTAACTGAAGCCGTGAGTCAGGCTTTGCAATACATTTGTGTATTGGTTTACTCTCATAGACAAGAGAGGCAGTTGTTTCGAAATCTCACCGGTGAGACTGCCAAAACTCTTTGTGTGTTTCATGGTTCGTGTTGTAAACTACTCACATACGTTCTCATGTCATATATTAACCGACACGACTCATACATAGTGGTGCCTAGCAAAGATGTCTTCTTTGAGTTTGCCTACAAAGGTTTTAACTGTAGAAATGTCTTGGTCAAAGTTGTCCCAGGTATTTTCCTCCTGTGTGAATGGCAGGAGGCATAAACCATGGAGCGTCTGGTGTAAAATGAAGCCAGTGGTAGTAGTTGTGGCTGCACATGGAACCAGATTTGTCTTAACTGGCAGAAGAGGTCTCCAACCTCTTCCCCAAAGGGGCAGTGAGCAGAGAACTAGAAACTTCTTTAACAGAAACATGGCTGAGAAGAGTGCTCTGCAGTCAGAACAGTCTGCAAGTGTTCTGTGAAATGTTTTATAAAACAGAGGAGATGGGGATGCAAGGGAGTGTGAAACTGGCTGTATGGGGAAGGGCTTGAGCAGGATTTCAAAGGAAATATTTTATGCTCTACAAACAAAACTGTGAATCACTGGAAATCACAGAAATCCAGAACATAATCTGTTATAAATATTATTTGAGGTCTGTTTTTACTTATTTGAGTGTATAGATATTGCTGAGGCTCTGTGAGCATGAAATTCCTTTTTTCTTTGTAGTTTTGTGGCACCTGTAAGTCTTGTGAGGATGTGTTGCCTCCAGGCTAGGCAATGTGTATGACAAGGAGAGGCAGCTAACTGAAAGAGATTGAACTGAAAACCAGGTAGGTTCCCAGGGAAATTGCTTTGTGGTCGTATCGGTAACATACCACATCAGGCTCCAGAGACTTCCTTTTGAATGTCTGCATCTGATTTATGCCATCTATGCGCTTCGTTAAGGCTGCAGGATTGAATGCTTCCCTGCAGTCTTTTCAGGCTAGTTTGGGTGATTGGATGATTGGTCTCACTGCACAAAGCAGGATGAGCAAGGCACATCCTGCTCCTAGAAATGGCTGTTCTGCTCATAGCACTGATGGCCCACAAGTAGTGCTCTGGAAGGTGAGGTCCAGTAGGCAAATGGACTAACGAGAAAAGAGAGGCCCTAAAAGCTTTTCTGTGATGGAGATACTTGGGAAAGATTCTTTCTCCTTCACCTTTAGAGGAGTATAGAAGAAAGCAGCTGATTCTTTTCTACCTCTGTTGCCTTCTGGGTTTCAGAAGTGACTGCGGTGACATTTCCCTTCTCACTAGCGGCCAAGACAGATTATCACATGTTCCTTTACTCTGCCATTCTACCTCTAGCTGAGACTTCATGCATGCAGAAGACCTCCATAGCGAGTGACTACTCCATCTACTGTCTAGATGAGGTCATTCATCTCTGAATGAAACACCAAACTTTTCAGTGGCTTGCTCCTGTGGAAGTCAGCTGCTAAACCCTCTTTGGCAGAACACTCACTTTAGCCAGGCACAGGCTTACAAGGACACAGATTTGGCTCCCCTTCAACCTCAAAAACTGTCCAGAAAAGAGCAACAAATGACTGTTGATCAGGACCAGCTCCTGTACAAGGAATCAGACAGGAACCCTTCATCCTCGAGCAGAGATGATCTAGAATGATGCTGAAGGGGACTGTGAAGTCCTCTGTGTCCAGGGTGTGACTGGTGAATGATGGCTCTCCTTTTCCCAGGTATCACACTGTTCACTGCTATAAAAGGTGAGAAATGGGCTGTGGGGGTCTGACATGCCATGCTTGTCTTCTGTTCTGCTCTGGAAACCAGAGGTGTTAAAGAGAATCATTAGTGTTGTGTTACATGGTATTTACTTCAAGTGAAGTCCTAAGATGCCAAACAGGGAGGGGTGTGAGGAAACCCTTACCAAAGAGAGCTCTCTTACAGGAAAGGTGCTGGTAACTCTTTGGAGACTGCTACAGATTTAGCACTTGACTGGCAGCGGAAGGTGAGAAGGACAGATCTGGGCAGCTGCTGGAAAGGGCACAGCTGTGCACTGAGCACCTCATGGCCACACTTAGATTATCAAAGCAGAAGAGGCTGGCTGAGGCCTTGCTGCCAGGTGGGGAGCAGCACTCCCAGCAATGCTGGGCTTTCAGTGGTGGTGAGTGTTGCTGTCTTGTTGCGTTCAGCTAGAGACAAGTGTGCTGAGGTGCCGCTCGCTGTGTGGCTCTGGAGCTTTTCTGCTGAGCACCCATCCAGCATCCGTTACTCCTTGGATCTTGGCCATGGGAACCAAATGTGATTTGAGAGTTTTCACTGCAGCAGAGGTATCAGACAGGCACCTGGCATGCAGCACAAGTGGAGCAGAATTCAGCCTGCAAATAGATCTGGCTTCTGCCTTGCCTGCTGGGCAAGGGAGCCTGTGGTGGAGCTTCTGCCTGCTCACCAGCGGGGAGTCATGGCCCTGTAGGTCAGCTCCAAACAAAAGGCAGAAGCAGATGTTTGGGTGTAAGAGTAGCAAAAGATATGAGGCAACTTTACTGAGGTAGATTGAAAGCTGAGGCAGAGGCTTTTCTTTTTTCCACTCTGATTTGATCACGAGTCACAACTGAGTGAGCTCTTCTTTGTGGTACGACTGACAGATAATGGAGGGGGAGGTGAGACTGGCCTTGTTCTGAGTGTGAAACCCAGGAAGGGATATGTTCTGTATGAATTAATTAATTTGGAGAAAATGAAGTTTAACTGTTTGTCAAAAGATTCATTGCCACCCACTTCCCAGCTGGTGCTCTGGTGCAGCTTAACTGTCAGATCCCCATCAGCCTTCAGCATTCCTACTGAAATAGCAACTTGTGCCTGGCATGGCAGTGGGAGAAGTTGTGAGCCCCATGCTGCTCATGGGTAACAGATAAGAGAGTAGCAGGAGAGTTAGGACTAAGCTCCTTTTGTAAGAGGAGGTGAGTGGTGCTGTCGTTCACCCTGAAGGAAGGGTTTCCTGTTCAGGTTACTCAGTACATCAGCACCCACATTACTGCATGCACAGGACTTGCTGTAGTACCCAAGGTTCTGCACACACGTGCCCAGACATCTTCAAGACAGAAGCTGTAGCAGATCATAATCACAAAGTCGTTAGTTTGCTAGCAAGAGCTGGGGGAATAAAGCTAAAATGAAATCCCAGTTTGCTATAAGAGTGCATGGCAAATATGTGCTGGCTTCCAGAGGTTGGAACCTGACCCTGGAAAGGTGTGTGCTGCCTACCCACTGGTAGTGAGCAGTTAGGGACCATTGGGATGTGTAAACTCCAGATTCCTTCCAGATATTTACGAACCTTTAGTTAGCCCTACCAGAGAGGCAACTGTTCAGGGACATTTACATCCACGTGATGCACCTGGCCCAGAGCACAGGACAGTGATAGGAACTGAGAGGTGACAGTGGCATCTCTTGCCAGTAAACAGAGTGTCAGGAGAGCAGTGGTTTTCCCATTTGTGCCACTGCTATCAACAGAGCAAAGATAACTCTAAATAGCACAGGATTATTTAGCAATTGTGGTCTCATGTGAAAAGTTCAGGCTGTATTTCAGGGACAGGAGGTCACCTGCGAAGGAGATCAGATCCCCAAGGAGCAGTTGTCAAATGCCACTGTTAGTGACCCCCAAATGCCTTTGGCTTGTTTTCCTGAAATGCTGTGCTGCAGCTTGTATCTGCATGACAGGGACAGGACACAGGTGGGCATGGTGGGGACCCTGAGCACCCCTGCAGGTCATAAATACAGCAAGGTAACAGGAAAATGAGATCTTTGTCCTGAGTAACAGAAAACACGGAAAAAGAGAGCGTCAGCCAAACTGTGTGACCACTCTGGGTGCAGTCAGGAGGAATCTGAGACCAAACTGTGCAAGATAGAGTCCCAGTTGTATTTGCTACTCAGTGAAGATTGAGGGGCAACAAAGAAGTCCCACTTGCTACCTGCAGATAAATAAGTTGGCACAGCCCCCTGAAAGGCTGACTTGGGAGTTGGGTGGCAGAAGACTCTTTGTGTCTTTCAGAAGGCAGAAGAGTTGGAAGGGCAAAGCAAGGCAAAGTTGCTGTGTATCTCAGGCAAGACTGACCTCAGCCCAGTGAATCTGTTCATCTCTTCAGCTGCCTGAAGCAGAAAATACTTTTTTAAGATTCCTTTTGTCAGTTCTGTGCCTCTTGATTTCAGCTGCAGTGTCACCCTGGAGGCATAAACTCTAAACTTGAGTACCTGGAGAGCTGGGGCTCTGCAAGTGTCCTTGTGGTACTGGGTTCGCTGCTTTGATGGAGAGGGTCCAGAGAAGGACCACAAAAATGATCAGAGGGATGAAGAACATCTCCTATGAGGAAAGGCTGAGAGAGTTTGGGCTTCTTCAGCCTGGAGAAGAGAAGGCTCCAGGAAGACCGTATTTTAGCCTTTCAGTGCTTGAAAGGGGCCTATAAGGAAGGCAGGGAGGAACCTTGGCCTATCAGCTGGCTGTAGAGTGTGGAGCATACTGTCAGCCCTGTTACAACCCCATGTAAGCCAGCTGCCTGTCACCACAGGGCTCACGCTCACCCACACCCAGCCTCCCACATAAAGGTTTTCACTGTGGCAGGGAAGGAAGGGATCTTCTCAGGCCTGGAGAAAATCCCTTTGGAGCCAAAGCAGCTGAGTCCAGGTGATGTGCAAACCAGGCTGGTGTTACAGGAGATGGCTTGGCTGTGGTGGGAGTGTAACAGGGCATGTCTGGAAGAACATACAGCATGGTCTGAGGGATGTGAGCTGGTGTATGCACCAGGGCAAGGAACAACTGGCCAGATGTTGTGAGTGCCCAATCTGGGGACAAAAGGGCTGGGACACGGCACATTGCTGCTGCTTTGTGTGCATAGGGAGCTCTGGGCTTCTCAGTTCCTTCTGTGCCAGTTAAATATTCCAGTCAACCAAAATGCCTTTTACTTAACTAGTAATTTCCTTTGTGGACTTCATTGCTGCGGCCATAATGTGGACATTGCCATATCCTGTGGGTGTAGCTGGGTTTGGCTTTGATGCTGGTGCCTTCTGCAGTCCCTTGCACTGAGGAAGGGCAGAAGTGTTTCTACTTTTTCAGTGTGTTGATGGCAGTCAGAACTTTGTGTCCTGGGAATGCTCTTCCCCATGGATGAAGGTTAACTGCGCCCACACGTTGTCCTAATGACAGTGTGGAAGCCCTCAGCCAGGCCTGGCACCTCAGGCAGTGTTTGATATCCAGTCTCTTCTTCGTGTCTAATGAAGGGGCCAGAGCTCTTTCTGGATCTGAAATGTCTGAATCTGGATCTGGTGTCTGAATCAAGGGGACACCTCATTTTCACCCACTTGGAAAGCAAAATATCAACTGTAGATGAGCTTTATTTATTCCATCTATGCACACATTGGTATTTGTGAAGCTCCTTTGTTCATATCCTTGGCTTCCAGCGCTAGGAGCACTAACTTGCCCTTGAAAATGGCACCAATCCCAAGCCAACCAAGCAGACTCCCTACAGAGATGAAACTTGTCTTCACTTTGCCTGTGGCTTCGCAGATCTCTCGCGTTCCTTCTGCTGAAGTGTGTCGGCTCCTGCACCAATGGGTTGAAGGCACTGGCACAGGGTGCCCAGAGAAGCTGTGGCTGCCCCATCCCTGGCAGTGTTCAAGGCCAGGTTGGACACAGG